>BMAV01006101.1:1159043-1210527 GCA_019973955.1 Trichonephila inaurata madagascariensis | reverse complement strand
AGGGTCGAAAGGCCGTATTCTCGTAGCGTACCCCATTGCGCCGCCAAACATATTCCTTTGATTTTATCGAGTATCAGAAACAAATACAGTAAAAATAAATTATTGATTAAATAATTAGCATAAACTTAATTCAGGGGCACGACAGCTCATGGTGGCCAAAGCCTACTGTGCCCAACTCAGTATATGCGACCATGGGCCCTGAGGTGCATTAGCAAATGTTCCGGTCAGGTGGTCAGTCTGACGCGAAACCCCCTGTGTTAAGTTCCCAACCAAGCTTGGTACTCATTTTATCGACCCACGGAAGAGATGAAAGGCTGAAATTAGTATAAACTAATAAAATAAATTATTAGTAACACAAATACTTAATTAAATTAGTTAATTATTGGTACTAAATTATTAATTATTGTTATCTTTGTTTGGAATTATTTTACCAACTATATACATAAAATTATAATCAATCGAAAAAAAATCAAGGATAAGGGGGGGGGACCTCTCCATCAACCTTGATTTTCCCCCCCTCCCTAGTGTGCTCAACTGGTACTCGCAGGATATTTAACCATCCAAGTAGCACAGTACATTTCGAGAAACGAAAGGTTCCAAAGTTTCAAGCTCAGCTTGTGCTCTTAGTTATCACATCCAAATAGTTACAAAAATAGCTATATCAGTTGCTATCTCACTCAGGAGTGTGTTGTACGGTCTAATTTTTCTGGTCTTGGGTTATTTTTCAAAATTGTCTTAGAAATTTTTATTATTTTTTAAAATTCAGCTACGTTAAGCCTAATTGGAGGCGTCATACGTTAGGCTTAACAGATTCTTCAGACAATCCTCGCCAAGAACACCAAATACAATCTCTCCAAAATTAACTCATCATTTTTTTTCCTTCGTCGTTGGCTACCAACACATCTACAATAGCCTTTTTCGCCTAAGAACTTTTCCTCTTCTATTCAAGGTAAATTAAAGAATAAAAAAAGTACAAAACTGTGCGCAGTAGATCTACCTCCTTGTGGTGCACCTGGAAACACTTTTTAGTGGCTAAAAGATCTCCAACTTGGTCTTATGTCTCAGGTTGATACTCTTCAAGTGTTACAGTGGAACACTGGCGAACTGTCCCAATCCAAGCGCTAGAAATATGCTACATCAAGGGTACTCAACCTTTTTTTCTGCTGGGCCGCATACATATGTCAGCTATTTCACGCAGGCAGCAACATGAGGATAAAGGGAGAAAGGGGGGGGGGAAATGCTTTAAGAGCAAGATAACATTAAAAATTTAAAATACAGAAAATTGATCGAAATATTATCTCCTGTTTTGCTTTTTTAAATATTATTATATATATATATATATTTATTGTCACTAACACTAAATTAGAAGCATTTAAGAAATACTCCGTCACAATTTCTGCATCAATAAACGGTTTCATATGTTTACCAAAAATATAACAAACCTCCTGGAAGACATCTTTGAGGAAAAACATCGTTGAATGATTCCTGTTTCTTGGTATTTTTTAAATACAGCACTTTCGTGACAAATCAAACAATTACTGATTCATATGTTTGTTTTTCAATACAAAATAGTCGACCTCCTAATCGTCTTGAATCGATTTATTTTCGAATATTTTTCGCTTGTAAGATATGAAAGATAGTTAAAAATTAGTTTCACCCATAAAATGGTCGCTACTCCTCTCTCTGTTGTCTACTATCAATAACCATAACCATTCCAAATAGAAAAAGAATATCAATTCGTACCCGTACGACACCGACAGTAAAAAGCAAAGTTGATATATTTGATTTCTTGACAAAGAATTTCCCACCAAATTTTTTGTACAATGTTCTTAAATAAATAAATTTCTCAGAGCAATGGACCATGACCGGGCCACTTAAAAAGGTCGGTGGGCCGCAGGTTGAGTATTGCAGTGCTAGATTAATGAACTCTGTTTTAGCTTTTTTCCTTTTTTTATACTTGCTGTAACTGTTCATAATCTGTCTTTAGAAATAAAAAAAAAAAAAGTTGCCATTCGTATACAAAAACCTGCACTTGAATTTCTGGTGACCTTCTCGAAATGTCTTTTGGAGGATGTTCTTCAGGTTTATTTCTACTCAAATCTCCGAGGGGAAGGGGCGGTGTTGTCTTCGTCACTTGACCGAGGCTCAAAATGACGAGGTCCGTCGCCAATAGCCCTCGTGTTGCTGTATAGTGGGACGTTTATATAGCTCTCACTACTCAGTAGATGTTTCCGAGCCCTCTCTTGATCAGTAAATAACTGACATCGTTTTTATTTGCTTGTTTGAAATCAATTTAGCAACGTAAGACTCGTGGATTTTCTTTATTGATTATATATATCTGCCTTTCTGGGTTATGAATTATCAATATAATTCAGTATATTAATGTTTTGTACACAAATTCTGGTTGTTTTGTATTGCTATTAATATAAGAGGAATCAGTTAGGTTTTATCGACACTTATGAAACAAAGTTTGCAATTCAATAGAGCGAGAAAATTGTTTCCTCCTAATTCATCTGCTTTTAAAAACATGCGTCCTCGAAAAACGAGATATATTTCATAATTTCGATTCGATTTCTGCCGCACTCTTATTTTTTTTCTTTTACCCTAGACGTCTAAAACCAGTTGGTCAGAAGGAAAATAAGTTTCAAAGTAGAATATGTTACTTTTTACATTTTTAGGAAATGATTAGAAGCGAAAATAAAATCAAAACTGTTCCCTTACTGTTTGATTTCTAATTCTGGTGACTTATTTGAGCTTAATTCAAATCGAAATATTTTTATTCTGCAAAGATTACTCTTCTTAAATTTATTTACTCTTGTGCTGTTTAATTTCCCTATTCGAAAGCAATAGCTCTTTCAACATACACAGAGTTAAGAGAGTTATGTATTCTAAATCTTTTTGAAAGGATGAGATGGAATTAGGATACTTGGCTTAATTCATAAATTCAAAGATATACATAAACTTTAAAAATATATTTTGAATAGGCTAATTTTACAATTTTATGAAAGAGATCTCATTGTTTTTGAGTTTTAAATGATTTAAATCTCAAGCTCTGTTTTTTTAAGAAAAAATTGGTGAAAGTTATTGACAAAAATGCCAATATGAGAAATCTTTCCTTAACAAATAAAAATGTTTCGGAAAAAAGACAATTTGTGCGCAATACATAAATTATAATTAGATCACATTTCTTCATTTAGCATACGCGTATTGTTCTAGAGAATAAAAATTCATTCCAATCCTTTCCTGTAGTCGCAAGTTTTAAATTATGTGGTGTAGGAAAAACTTCAAAGAGCACTAAGTATGATAATGGTTCAAAATATTTAGAAATATATAACGAGTGGGAAATGGATAAATAAGATGTTTTGCAAATAAAATGAAAACTAAGAGCATTAGGATAGGCAATGAGAAAAAGAAAGTTTCTTTTCATAAACAAACGGGAATTTTCTTTCTGAAAGCTTACATCACGTTTTCTGTTACGCATCACGTCGGACGGAATTGGAAAAATTTGCCAAACTTGAACGATTTAACTCGGAACAGAATAAATAGGATTAACATACATTCAAGAAATATACACAAGCCAGAATATCGTGATAAACTTGGAAGCTAAAATAAAAGTCAAGATAGAAATAATATTTTTCGCACTTTTTTACCCTACTGTTGATTTAAATTGAATTATTGGTTGTTTTTCTAAGTGCATCAATATTCCTTGTTTTCTTTGCTTCTAATTATCTTATCCTTAATGGATGGATCACTTAAGCATCAGGAATTTTTAATAAACTTCTTTAAAAAAAATGAATTTTTTAAAGTGAAAAACTGTTATGAGTGAGTAAGGACCATTAAATGTAATTAGCTATTAGTTTTTAACAAATAATTTGAAGTATTTCTTATAAATGTTTGTTAATTTACTGTAATAAACACTTTGTTTTGAATTATTAAAGAATTTTAACGAGAAAACCTTTAAAAGAGCAAATTTTTATATGTTGTTGGATTCTATATTTTTTTAAGAATAATATATCTTTTTAAAGAATACGAACCCGTTCTGAAACATTTTCAAATTTATAATACATGAATACATGATTTGATATATCCCTATACAATCACAAACACGATCATGTAAAATATGATTTCACAAATGTTATATGAATTCTTAAAATCGGAGATATCATGGAAATAAAGTATAATAACATTTGAAGTATAAAATAAGTTAAATATTTAATACTTTTGTTATTTGTGTTTGAAATTGCATAATCTGCAGCCCGTTTTTTAACCTTTGAAAAAATGATAAATTTGTTATAATTTCAAATCTATGAGGTTATTTTAGCTAAGGGAACTAATGCTTTTGTTACCGATACATTTCGCATCTTTTGCCTTTCTAACCTTGTTTTGTAACAATTCAGTCCTCTTAGTGGGTAAAAATGTTTTCTTTCCAATGGAAAAATTAATGAGCGAGAGAGAGATGCGGTTAGATAAAAGTTATAAAGTAAGGTGCAGAGCTCAATTACGCCCCTTTCTTGTCTGTTCGAGTATTTTTTTTTTATATTAATTCAAACGCTGCTGACAGTTAAAGGAAAGGCTTTTTATTGTAACAATGCTTCTGAATACTTAAAAAAAATCTTAATCTAAATATAATTCACTCGAAACTATTAAATATTGACAAACTGCTAAAAACTTCCGAAATATAACACTTATTGTGCGTTAAAGTGATTAGTAGATTTCTAAGAAAAACTTCCTATTCGTAACTGTGTTCTATTCTTTTCATCTCAGAATGTATGGAATATGCTGAGCATTTGATTTAGACGCTAAAATCAATACACATTTCCTTTTACTTTAATTTCTTATTTTTATTTCTATTTTTTCTCTCCAAACGGATCATATTTCAATTTATTTTCATGTAAAAATAAGTGGTGCAAAGGAATTATTTTTCAAAAATAAGGCTTATTGAAAACTCTCGGATCTAATACTGAAGTACTGGTTTCTAAGATAAAAAAATATTTTATTTCAAAATATTTCTCTACAAACTTTTTATAATAACTCAAAAGTAATGTAAAATAAACACAAACGAACATAACGTATAATAAAGTGAGAACATTTCTTGATTTATAAACAAAGAATATTTTTATTTCGTGTAAATTTGCAGTTACCTATTATGAATTTCAATGTGAATTTAAAATTTCGAACACATTTTGGTCTTTTTTTTCCTCGCCTTATTCTATTTTGTCTGTGCGATATTTACTCTTAGAGTGCTTTTCATGCGCCATTTCTTTGGAAAGGTTTTAAGCTGTCAAGATAGCTTGAAGGAATAACGCACTTTCTCCACGGGCATGAATCTCGCTAAAGTACGAAAACCAGACTTTTCATTTTTTTTTTTTTTATTTTCATGGCGTTTCTTTTACTCGACTTACATTCTCCAAGCGTTTCGGTATCTATCCAGATTATTTGGTGAGCTGAAATGATTTTCATTATACCAAAATATATATAAAGATTTCTGAAGCCGGCTGTGTCTGGTCTTGTTTGCCCAAAGTTGCAGGTTCAACCCCAGACCAAGTCGGTGAATTTCCATGATGCAGAGAATCAACAGCAGCCATGTCGTATGATTGTGCGGCATGTAAAAGATCCTTGGAGTGCCCGTTTGGCTTCGATTCTCTCGGCAAAATAAAATCCTAGTACCATTTCGCATCGTCAGAGCTCAGGTGCTACCCTTTGAGGAGGAAACTGGGCGTCTAAATTACATTGTGGCAAATGGTGTCTCACCTATTTGGTGCCCCATTAAAAAAATTATACCAGCTCCCGAGGAATGCACGAGGTCTGCAAAGGTAAATACCAAATACCACAGCCACCATTGGGAAAAATATATAAAAAATTCTTGAAGGGCTATTTTTAAGCTTTTGCTGGTTGAAAAGTGCGTCTTAAAAATAGGATATACTGAGACGCATTATTCCACAAAATTTTCTTCAATTACAAAACGCATTTATAAAACTGTGTCATGAATCGTACCTTCTCAGTATTTCCAATAAAAATACTCAAAACAAAAGTTAATACAAACTTTTGTTTTGATATTATATACTGAAAAATATTATATGCACTATACACAATTAAGATAAACATTTAGCAGAATATATAATTGCATTACGTTAATATTTAAGCCCTATTTTCTGAAATATTTTGTAACTGTGAAAGGCGAATGGTCATAGTCACAAATTCGTAGCCGGCATTATTTCTGTCAATTCGTAGTTATGAATCCTTGTGCACTTCAAGACCCACTGCGTAAAGGGGTTGACGCACATTATATTATAAAAAGCTCTCACGTTAGTGAGATGTGGAAATAGGGAGAGTGAGGTGCCAGGTCACAGGTGTCTTCCTCGTCACTCGATCATGGTACAAAATGAGGAGTTGTATCACCATTAATACACGTTTTGCTTCGGTGTATGCCATTAATAATGTGAACCCCTCAATTGTTAAGCATTAACTCGATTGAATAAACCATCATTAAATTAAGAGAGTGTTTCTTTTTTTAAAAAAATAAATAGAACAAGATTAAATTAGAGCATTGAGAAACAAAACATGTTATGAAATTAAAACCAAAAAAACCAAAATCCTAGTACCAAAAGCCCATTTTTGTGACAACAGTTCAGCACTGAGTCTTTTTTTTGACATGTCACTATAAGGAGGCGAAATAAAGAAGAAAAACATAATTACTTTAAGAATCTGAACTATTCGTATCTTTTTAAATATATCTTTAGAAATTAATAAAATAATTTTTAAGAATGATGGAATAAGGGTTAGGAGTTAAATTTAGTGTATCGATTGCTTTACGAGGAATGTTTTAAGATAAATGTTTATTGAGAAGTATGTTGTTAAATCAATAATTTTAGCAAATCAGAGCTCCTTTGATAAGGATAATCCACTTTAAATGCAAGAGAGCTTACTGAAATTTCTACAAATCGTGTTGAAAGTATTGAAATTAAAACAAATGAGGAATAAAATCAAATTGAATTGATCAAACTATTATGGTTCATAACGATTTTTGATATTGCAAAACTAAACTCGAATCTTTCAAGACACGAATTATTTGTACATATTGCGGACAATTGATGTATTTTAAGGTATCCGACTACGTTCGGAACCGTGATTTTGCAAGACCATATAAATGGATAATATTTATGTTATTTAGTGTCACTTAGATTAGAAAATGTATATAAAATTGTTTTAAGAATAGTATTACAATAAAAAGTTATTTAAGTACAATATTTTGACAAAAATTGAACATAGAGAACGACCCATTTTCTAAATATTCTCCTTTTGTGAAAAATGCTTCTATTATAATAGTATTTTGCCTGTATATAGTTCAGACAACTGTACAGAGGCTCAACTAGAATTTTTGAAATATGTAACTTAAAAGTGGGTTTATCCATGTTTTATGACAACAGAGGGGAGAAATTTTAAGAAAAAAAACGCCAATAATTATTTCAAATGGTTGTAACCCTGAAAATGATATGAATTTTTCAAAAAAAATAGTTCAGACTCTATGGAGAAGTCTTTATTGTATATAAGCACGCACGCACACACACACACACATACACATACACACACACACACAGTTATTATTTTAGAAGCATTATTTATAAAAGGAGTACATTTTGAAAAAAGTTATTCTGAGATAATTTTTTGCCAAAATATTGTATTAAAATAATTTTTTTTGTCAAAATGTCCTTAAAACAATTTTATACATGTATTCTAATCTAAGTGACACTAAATATCATGAAAATTATCCATTTGAATCACGGTTCCGAACGTAGTCGGCTACCTTATAGCAAAAATCCCTGGAACACATCTTTATCCTTAAAAGTAATGCAGCGAAATATAATTTTGGAAGCATTAAAACCAACGATAGAAATAGTATATAAATGTGAATATTACTATCAACTTCAAGTTGGAAGAAGTAATACATATATATATAAAGGCACATAAAAAAAGTTGTCTTTTTAGAATGTTAGAAGTTTGACTCTAATTTGAGTCTCCAAAGAGGGTATAAATCCTTAAGATGATAACTCTGCACATAATGCAAAAAAGTAACTTATAATATTATAGCGTAGTTGATCGTCTTTCAAATACAGTTAAAGTTCACGCAATCAATAGGCTGCGATAGCCGAGTGATCAAGGTATCGGATCGTGGTTGGCCTTGCCATAAGTTCGAGCTCAGTACCAATTAAGACCTGCCGTGTAGGGAAGCGATACACGTTAAATCTGTTGAGAGCTCAAACGTCCTCCCGTTGGTGTGGTGTGGTAGTTAGGAGACGGGGGTTGCCAGCTCAGGTGTCGTCCACGTCACTTGACCATGATTCAAAACGACGAGGTTCTTCGCCAAAAGCCCTCGTTTAGCTGAACAGTGCGACGTTAATATTCACTCACTCTCTCACTCGACTAACGGGAAAAAAAATTAACCTACTTGTACGAGACCTGAAGAGCACCAACTCGAAGCAATACAAATGTGTAACCAGAATTCCGCGTGAGTCGTATGAAATACACAAGACTTATCACTTACGAGGTGAAAGGGAACTCATTTTCTTCAAGATATAATATAGATTGGTTAGAAGTAATGTCTCAGAGTAGATAGAAACAGAAGTTTTCTTCTTAGTTGCGCTTCTCTATCAGAAATCTTTATTGTAATCCTTTCGCGAAGCTTTTTGTCATCAGTTAGGAAAAGTGTGGTGAAGTGAGATAAACATCTTCTTACTCAAGCAATTTCTAAGTTATTGTTAAAAGGTCGAAGCTTGCAGCAGCACTTTTAGTGCACATAATTTTTGAAGCATTAATGCTTTTTTTTGTTAAATTTCTTAAGAAATTTATGTACACGTTACTTAGTTAACTTGTACACTACCTTATTTATTCTGTTTAAGCACGGTATCATCTACAAAAAGAGTTGTTCACTTTTTACTACTTTGTGTTGTGCCCATTAACGGAATCTTTAATGAGTTTCATTGAATTATTTAATTTTTGATTTACGTCACACTATAAAGCACAACACCAGGGCTATTCGGACCTCGCCAATTTGACCCACGTTCAGGTGACGAGGACGGCACCTAGGTTGCCTCTTATCACTTTCGACTTCCACAATGCGCAGACAGAAGAACTTTGCACCACAACACAATTTCAATTTTATATATATATATAGTGAGAGAGTGAGCTAATAGTAGGAACTGAA
The DNA here is from genome assembly GCA_019973955.1 of Trichonephila inaurata madagascariensis. NCBI lineage: Eukaryota > Metazoa > Arthropoda > Arachnida > Araneae > Nephilidae > Trichonephila > Trichonephila inaurata. The sequence continues at coordinate 1,201,325 of BMAV01006101.1, read as the reverse complement.
AGAATTTTGATTGAATTGTTGTTCTGAAGATTTTCATTCTAATATGCACATTATGCAATACCTACACTTTAATGGAAACATATTAAGATTCTGAATACATTATTTCGGAAAGGTAATGGTGATTTAGAATTAAAATTATCTTTTGTGAACTTAAAAATGTTGACCTTATTCCCACTTCGGTAGTAATTATCTAAGCATATATATTTCTATGGTTGCTGTAAAATTTTCTTTTATAAATATTGTAAAGCATCTGCGTTAAATGAAATAAAGTTGATAAAAGTATGATAACCCCCTGTGTGCAGCGAAGGAGTCTCATCTCCCTGCTCTTACTTCACAATAGATGCGAAAAGTTAGGTTACTTAAAAATTACTCTATTGACATCACTCCCATTCCGATCTCTTAGGGGGATTCATCGAACAATTTGTACTCCGACATTTTTTCTTATCTGTCTTAAAAACTCATCATTTGAAGCATACAAAGTTTTTTCCTCATAGCTTAAATTTCGAGACCAAATTTCCAATGAGTGGATCTATTATAGATGGGATGTGAGAATCTGTAGATTTAAAAAAAAATTAATTTCTGGTATTTAATTATACGTTACGTAATTCTCTCTTCAAACGTTCTCCATCTTTATTAAGAGCGATACATTTAACATTCATGTATCACACTGAAGCGCAAAATAAAATAATGTTTGTTTCGATTACACAATAACACATAACATCTTAAAACTATTAAAATAATTTTAAATAAAACATTTTTTTACAAATTAATCTTTAACATGAACTATTTTGATTGATACACACATCTATTACACATTTCAAGGAATATCAAAAATAATCAAGATGTCTTCCTCAAAAATAATTTTTTCTGAAATTAAGAAATATCCTGAATTTGTAATTATTAGAAAGAAAGAAAAATATAAAACTTGACAGAGTATTAAATTTAATGACATTTCATCTGTATAAATACTGCTTTCAATTTAATATAAAAATGAGCCAATTCTATTTTCATACGGAACATAATAATCAACTGATGTGTTATTTTAATATGTAAATATTTTCACATCACTAAAGGATTATAAAATTAAAACCATGAATTTTTGTATCGAATTTGTGTAGGACGATATGAACGTGTGAATCTGTGTAATACGTTGCTTTTATTTTGTGTCACTAAAATTACATGTATATTTAATTTCTATTTTTATTTCTTTAATGCACATTATCATGAATTTAAAAATTGAAACATTGAACAAGCACTTTCTTTGTTTCGATTAAAAACTGAAAAACCCCCTCTTTTTATACTTCTGTACCACCCCTTTTAACTTCTATCGGAGGGCTTTGTCGTGCATTGTACTATCATTAAAAGAACAGAGGACACTAGCACCTGAAATGAAATCTGTCACCGACGACCGAAAATAAATTTAAGTAACGAACAGGGAGCGCTTTGGCGAAACACCTGTTGCCAGTTACCTCATTACAGCCGAGCCTGTTTTCCGAATTAATAAGCTACCTCTTCCATTCGCCCAGGTGCGAAAAAAAGCACCTGTCTCGCAACGCGTGCCAAAAATGAGAAAAGTGGGTGGTAATTCACTTATTTGGTGATCAAAACGCTTGGCATATATTCAGACACGAGCAGAAACAAAAGATCCAGCCAAGTTTATTAAAAATTCACGAAACACACAATTAGCGCAACAAGTGTTGTTCATTGAATTCAGATATTTTGAGTTTATTTTGAGCAAGTATGTTAAGAGGAGCGCTAGATTTGTACAATGTATTTGCATTACAATAAAAAAGGAGTAACACAATCGTGCCTAGTAAAAAATTAAATAAATATAATTACAAATATGATGTAACCACAAAAAATTTATGAGCTCGTTAAATAAAAAATGATTATGTGCGGGCTTATGACCACACGATAGAATTGAAAACTTCAGATTTATTCTGGGCAGGAGTATTCAATTGTTCGTATGTACTATGTTTTTTTCTGACATTTTCGCACCTATTCGTTGGGAGAATTGTTTGATTTATCCATTTTCTGTAAAGTGCAATGTTTAAATAATTATGCATTATGAGTATATAAGACTTAAAAATGTTAATTAGTCTAATTATTTCAAAATATTTATATATAAATTATGTAGGTTATATTTATAGAATATGTTCGTTGATATGTGGTACTTACGTACTATCGTTCAAGGAAACTTCCCCAGTTGGCAACCCTGATTTCCCAAATGTCGTACGCACTGAATTGGAAACCATGTGTTTCCTTTCCTACTAAGCCCCCAATCCGTTGTGTAAGTGCCACATTTATATAACGCCTTATGCTAACTTGGGGCCAGAGAGCCGTTTAATTTCCTTTAAGTTCTCTTAGCAAACAAAAGGAGAGGGTTCTTACTCTTTCTCCATTCATGTTATCTCTCAGTTGTCATTGGCAAATAAGCCAGTCTCGTAATCCCTTTCTCGCCAATTAGCTTCATTAAAATTTTGGATTTTAATTCTTTTGATAAATTTTTGTGCTCAAAAGTTCTTTCTACTAAATCAAAAAATAGATCCTTCGTTTCGTTTTTTCTTGGCACAGAGCGTGCGATTATTTGTACAGCTTTAAGCAGTTTATCTAGTGAAGGAACATTTTCAAAATCATAATACATTGAATTTACGCATTCCGTTTGTTGTTGCGAGGGTAACCTACGCAACTCGTCTTCATTTCTACGTTGCACAATTGGGGTCATGACAAGATTTTTCTATAAGCTCTGAGGATTTCAAAAGTATTTCTTTAGTTCAACGATTTTACACGATTCATGTACTGCTTCACAGATTCTTTCTAATACAGCTCGCAAGTCAACTTTTGTAACATTATTCATCATGTAAACAATGTTTAACGGAACAATCAAACTCACCATTACTAGATCGCTTAACATCTCAAAGGAGAATGGCAGCTTTATCACAAACTTTGAAATATTCTTATAACTACTAGAATCCCTTTTTTGATTTCCTACATAAGAATAATCTTTTTTTTTCAATTATTTTCGCTTGCGATCCTCTTCTCTCGTTCATTCGCTCAAGTTGAGGGGAAGTAGGCGACATGACAGTAATATTTAAAGAAAGAAAATAAACTTCACGGAGAAACGTATACATTAAATTTTTACTAAAAAAATACGCGATTAAAATTTTTTTTAATTGAAAACTAAGCAAGAGTCACCGATCTGCGGAAGATTTCCAATAAGAGAAGAGAAAAACCGAGTTACCGTAACGCACCCGAACGTGTGACGCTTTCATCTAAATTCACTCTTCAGCAAAACACTACTAAAGAAGCTACTTCCATAAATGTGGTATTTTGGGGTATAAACTCACGATTTATTACTTCATTGTTGATTAAAGTCACATTCAGAAGCAATACAAGAAATTGCCAAATGGATCGAGATCACTTAAAAGGGCTTAGAGATAAAAAAAAAAAAAAACGATCCCCGCAATCAGCATTTAATAATCCAGTGACGAGAGCGACCCCTGAATTGGCAATCTACTCTCCAAATCTCCACATCATGCCAATTTGAGATCTCTGAGCCTCGTCATATTTTAAGTGTTTTAGCCCCTCTATACGGGGCTCAAAAATGCGATGCTTGTAATAAGTGAGATAAGCAGTTCTGGTAAAATGCATACCTACTTCGTGACATCTTATCTTAAACAACTGTTTTAATGCCTATTCGAAGAACTAAAAATTGACCAGAGTTTTAAATAAAGTAAATTTATAGTTAAAAACATGATATATTGGGATATAGGGTTGCAGTTGCCGAATGCTCAGGGTAGCTAGTTCGTGACCAGGTTAACGGATTCATGGCGGCGTGTCTTGAGTTCGAGTCTAGTATCGCTGAAGACTCGCCGTGTTGAGCGGGCCGATGCATGATAAGTATGTCGGTGCCGAAACGTCCTCTCGTTGGTTGGTTGGAAAGGAGGGTACCAGCTAAGGTATCGTTCTCGTCATTTAACCGTGTTTCAAAATGACGAGGTACGTCAACAACAGCCCTCGTGTAACTCTGTAGCGCGACGTTAATATTATTCTCACTCTCATGGCAAGGGTTGTCGAATGGTGGGTTCGAAATCTTGTGCCACTGAAGTCGCGTGGTGTAGAAGGGTTGATGCACGCTGAATCTGACGAGGCGAATGATCTTGTTTTCGTGTTGTGGTAGCTTAGAGGAGCGTGCCAGCTCAGATGTGGCCCTGTTTCAAAATTTCAAGTTTCGTTGCCCTCGTGCTTCATCAAAATGCGAGGTGAAACAGTGAAAGGATTTACTTGATTGATAACAAAAACACACAATTGTCATGGTTGGTATGATCAATTTTGGATTATTTTTAAACATGGATACATTTTTACAAATTCATATCCTAATACATTCGAGTTTTATAACGATAATTTCTTACTAATAAGTTTGTTTCTAAGTCGCGGCCACGTTCTCATCACTTGATCGTGTTTCATAATGACGAAGATTCAGATGCAATTAATCCATTTCTAAATTGAAAAGTTATCGATCTTCATCTGATTGAAAATAATATGTATAAGTTCTTCACGCATTTTTAGTGACAGATTGAACGATTTTACTTTGGAAAAATCTAATACACATTGTTACACAATATAGGGTGTCCAGGCTTAAAGTATTCAAAAGTTATGGCTTGTTATTATGGAACTACCCATCCGAATGTAATAAACTGTTCATCTGTAGATTGGAAACACCTCTAAGATTTTTAGGTCTAGTTCGATCCGCTGAGCATGTGTGTATTATTCGGAAATCTCACAGGCGATAAAATTATTTCACTGACTTCACATTAGTACAGATGTGGATGTCACAGCAAAAGGTGCAGTGCGTACTTTGTGGTGAACGGAATTTAAATCAGTTCCGCGTGTACAGGGACGTGTTCGAACCGAATGGAATGTCGTTACTGACTTGCCTAATAGACATCAAGAGTCTTACAAAATGAATCAAGCACACGATCAACAGTTTCTTCTATCACGAAAACTTAAGGATACTGGGCATACCCATTCGTGGATAGATTTTGATGTAGGAGGATCGACATACCATTCTGTTCGAACACGTCGCTGTACAGCAGTGACTTATTAAAATTCCGTTTGCACCTTTGCTGTGGCGTCCACATCGTTACTAATGAAGTCAGTGTAACAAGTTTATCGTCTGCGATTGCTGAATAATTTGCGCACGGACTAGACCCAAAAATTCTCGGAGGTTTTTCCAATCCACGGAGTTTATTACATTCTGATGGGTAGATCCGTGATAATAAGCCATAATGTTTGGATACTTCAAGTCCAGACACCTTGTATTATTTAACCAATCATATCGCAGCTTCAGTCATGAATGTAATTTTCTTCATACTTGATTGCCTCTTCCGGAATAATAATGTTTGAGCTTCATTTTCTACAATTTCTTGGAATTTTTCAAAATGCTTATTAGAATTTGTTTGCTCTGATCATATTCATGTCATATTAAGAGTTTCTTTCCATAAATAAAGAGTAAAGAGTGAAACGTGTTAGGATATTTGAAATCATAAGTAAATATATATTTCTTAATAACTTTTATTATGTGCTGTATTTTTATTTTGCTATCGTAATCCTCTATGTGACAGGAACGCTTGATAGTTTGGAATTCCTATTTGTTTTATATATTTGCAAAGGGAGCTGAATATATAATAGTAAAAACAAATTTATCTATATAAAATGGCTAGAGAACATAGGATTTTTATTTTAACTCATAATAATATTTTGTTAATTTTTTTCATTCAAAGAATTAATTCTGATTTATACATATATACAAGATTGAATTATTGTGCAGGCATACAAAAAATACCTTTTTATAGAAAGCTTAATTTTAATACATATTTTTGTTGAATATGACTTTTGTGTCTGTTCCATATCTATACAATCTTAAAATTCGTAGGTAAACAAACGTACCCATCTTCTCACGAACCGCTCATCTCAGAAACGCGTCAAAGGTATCATAAGAGGGAAATGATTTGAGAAAACCATTCGAACAATTTAAAATAAAAAACTACAGTTGGTTCAAAAATATTAATTAAAAATGTTAAAGGGCATGATTCTTCTGCTTCTTTAAGCATTTTATCCCTCAAAGAAGCCATGGAACGACAGGGAAAAGATATCAACATTTTTCGGCGTTTTTAAAATCGTCATCCTTTGTTCCGTACATCCTTCCTTCCCTCCCTCAGACAAAAAATAATTCTGGAATCGAAAGGATCGTTTATTTCGCCAGGACACAGTATAATTTTTTTTCTTACAAAAAAAACGATATTTTGCATTTTGTGCAATTTTTTCTAAAATGAGTCGATTTTGACGAGTTTTTATGAAAAGAATTTTTCAATCGCTGTGTATCGTTTTCTAATTCTTGGGATTAAATGAGCTTGCGTACCATAAACGTTTATGCTTTACTTATTTAGAATCAATGATTTAAAAAATAGATTCCAAACACTTTTTCTACTATTTTTAAACTACACACTTGAAGTTTTACTTAAACATTTAATAACTTAGACATTTACGTAAATAATCGTACACAACTTTTTCTCTTTGCGTCAAACTTTATTATCCGTGTTTTGACTGAAGATTGAATCATTGGCTCAAAAATTACAGACTTAAAAAAAGCTTTTGTTTTCCGTCTAATAGACTTTTTTCGAGAATTAATTTGTTGTTCTTTTCTTACAATTTTTGCTTAAAAATTTCCGTTGTTTGCTATCGTTATGTGAAATTTGGAAGCATTAACTTAAAATAGATGCTGTTAAAACTCCATGGGAAGCTCCTTTTCGCAAAGTTCACTGCATTCACTTTGCATTCAGCTAATTTGACCCTTTTGGTCCAGAAAGAGGAGGGGGGGGGGGAGAAAAAAAAAAATGGGAAAGTTAGAAGCCAGAGGAAATTTAAACTGATTTTAAAGAGAAAAGGAATTTTTTTTTTCGTTGGGAAAGTATTAACACTCTTACTCAAACCATTCATATATTGCGACGTAGTAGTAAGATTTATTTCATTCATTTTTTAACGATAGTTGGTTGAAATTAATCTTCGTTCCTAAACTAAAGTAGTATTGTTTTTCGTAAATCTGAAATAAATTAATTTTTAATTATATTATTGTACTTTGTCTGATTTCTTGAGGATGGAACTAGAGAGAGATTTGTTTTTTAAAGCCACAATACATACAAAAATCGCCAGGATGGACTGATGTCAAGATGGCAAGAAAGATTTTCTCAGAGGAAAATAAATAAAATAAAATGAAAAAAAAAATGCACTTGAAAAAGCTTGCGCAACGCCATTATTGTTACCACTGTACCACACAATATACAATAATAATAATAATTAAAATATCTTGACATATCAAAATAACTCTTAGTACATTATTGATTAAGACTTTTGTATAATGGATATGAAAGCAAATACTTTACTGTATGCATCCAAGAGAATAGGAGCGACTCTTGAGTATAAAATCTTTCGTCTCTTCGTCCTCCTGAAACTTGGCATCCTTCCCACGTTGCGGTCATTCGTCATTTCCAAACAAATGAAGACAACCCCCCCCCCTCCCTTTTTGAATTTTGGGTCCTGCTGAGGGGATGATTCAATCAATAAAACTGCACAGGGCTCAAACTTTGATTCACCACAACACACGGTTAGCGTAAATTCTGCTGTAGAACACAAAGAATAAATTTTGCTAGGTTTTATAAAAAGCATAGATGTTTTTTTAAGTGTGTGTTGTTATGAAAATAATGGAATGGCGGATTAATGACTATTGTATATTTAATTCCCACTCGGAAGCTTCATGGGTGACAGATAACGTAGTTTTGAGCCTGGATGAGGCATTGTCCTCGTCACTTGACCATGGTTCAAAAATATGAGGTCCTTTGCCAAAAGCCATCGTGCAGCTGTTTAGTGCAACGCTATTAAATACTCACTCACTAAACCTCGATTTGGGGATTTCTTCACGACAATTGGCACTGGGAGCTTAATTCCCATTCAAATTACGTAGAAAAATTCCGAAGTAGGATATTTCTATTCATGTGAACATTTCTCGGGACATTTTAGTATGATTTGGCCCCTTGCCGAAATTAAAATAAAGACAAGCCTTACTTTCCTTCTGGAAAACCAAATGAATGCCTTGATTGACCAGGGAACTCATAAAGCATAAATTCCATAAAGAACGTGTATGATGAAACAACCCATAACTAGTGTTGTAAAAGTGAGGCTCAAGTTTGAGAATCAAGAATACATGCTTTCTCTCTTGTCCAGCGGTTCTTAAACCTTTGATCACCGTGGTCCCCTTTTATATATATCACGGATCCTTAAGATTTAAAAAACCCCTTCCTGAATTAATATTCTTAAGCGAAATATACGTTCTAGTAGAGTTTTTTTCATAGGGAACAATTGAATGATGTAGTCTAGGATCTTTCAACTTTTTTTTCTATGACGCCATACAGAGTCTATAAAAGAAAGAAATCTTAACATTAACCTTCGACGAACCCCTAAAAAGGCGCCTAGGACCTCTCGCAGACCACAATTTAAGAGTCTGCCAAAATATGTTCAAGAGATCGTTTCTGCTAAAGGAGGACATATATAATCTCTCTCTCTCTCTCTCTCTCTCTCTCTATATATATATATATATATATATATAAATGGATGTTTGTATATATGAAATCGCATCACTCCAACATCGTTCAACCGATCACTATGAAAATTGCCATGTATATGCATTTTTTGTGAAGAAGGTTTTTGTGCTATCCTCTTTGTTGCAGCTCCCCACCATGTGGCGCTACAGCATATCCCCCCCACACTTACTTCTGCATATCCACTTCAATCACCAAGTTGACAACAGGGTCGCCACAAAAATGATGTTAACTTGGCTCTATCGCCAACATTTCGCTAAGTTTCTATTGAATCGCCATTTTAATGTAAGGAACGGCATTGCTTGCGAATATTAAAATTTAACATAAAATAAATACAACAGAAAGTAATATTAATGTATTACGTATTCAGATATAAATTATTTACACTATTTTAAGCGTTCATCACACAAAATGTGTAACAATGTGTTACTTTTGCTGAGCATCTTAGGAAGGTGTTCTTTTTTGAGCATACATCTACAGACTTAAAATTTAACAAATAAGGGGTTTTTTTTCAACTGAGATGTGCAAAGAGCTTTTTTGTCGTTTAATTTGCAATCCAAGTAAAATTAACTCATTAAAAACTTTTTTATCCTTCAATCTGTATTAATTTTTCAGTTGACCCGTGCGAAGAACGGGGCTAATCAGATAGTTCATACTAATGTATATATTTATCACTGCATAGTATGAATAAAAGCAGCTTTTTTGTAAACGTGATTTTTTTTTTACTTTGCCACTATTAATCTGCACAGTATAATAACGAAGTATTTTCGTTACAGTTTATGGGAATTTTCTGCCATTCATCATGAATACTAAAATTTCCAGATACACACAAATATACAAAAACGAGAATCCTTGAAATACGGAACAAATTAAATACTTTTTGATCCAAACCATTTCTATCCTCTCACCTGTCCTTTTGAAATGAATTTGCCGTTCCTCTCCCATTTTGCTGGGTATTTCATGATGTTGTATGAATATGTATTGTTTATGAACACAGTCTTAGCATTAAGTGTTCGATTGTGTTGAAAAATATTCTTATAATTCTCACCTCTTAATTAAGTAGAATTAACTTTCAAGCTCCTGTAACTCCCTCTCCCAAAGTGAATTCCTGCAAAACCCACTTTTACTGAATCTCTACTCAACAAAATAATAATGTTTGCCAAATTTCAAATTTAAAAATAAAACAAATTTTTTTTTTATCCATAAGCCTTGTAACCCCTTTAAGAGTCTATTTCTATGAGACACGTTCTTAGCGGACCTCTATTCAACAAAAGAAATTTGCTTACCAAATTTCAAGTATATGGGTTTTACAGTTTACAAACAGGAATTTTTATCTATAATGTCCCTTAATCCCTCGTAATCCCTCTAAAAGGTCGATTTTCGAGAAATCCGTTCTTAGTGGAGCTCTATTCCATGAAAGGAATATCTGTAGTCCTGTGTGTACGTCTAAAAAAATGAAAATATATTTATTTCTAACACCCCTCACATTGCCCCTTGGGCGACTACGCAAAAACTCTTTTGTAGCGGATCCTTAACATTCCTACTAAATGTTAAGTTTGTGGCTCTAATTATTTATCGTGATGAGGGGGTGAGTTTCTCATGTTTTCTTATATATATAAGAGAGATTTCACGCCATATTTTGTTTCATAAAATCACATAGCTATATAATTTTATGAAACAAATTATGCTGTGAATATGATAATTCCTTGAAATATTTATTTTGAAAGTAATGTTTGATGCACTTAAACGTCAAACATAGTTGTTAGAGTAAAAGAGTATTTTATCCTCTCATAAAAAGGAAATTGATAAGGAAATATTTTGATTGGAGAAAATATTTTCACAGTAAAACCCTAGGTTGGGTCTTCGCATTATAAATGTTTCAAAATAAATTTGATTTTTGTATCAGTAATGACACTAAATTTCAGCTAATTTCTTAAAATTATTTACCTATAGTAAAAGAAGGATTGAAAAAGGGATTTTATGTAAAGAAAACTTTCAAAACGAGCCTATTTTATAGTCTGAAGAAACAGCGATGCCGAAACAAAAACTTTACAAGCTTAATTTGAAACAATTAATTACCACGAAAGAGCATCCAATATCGAGGGACTTAAACGACAAATAATCGGAAAGTACCTAAGAAAATCAAAATTTAATTGAAAGAGTATCTCTTCTTTTCGCAACCAATGTCCTGTTCCAATATACAATGTTCAACGTATTCAATTTAAGTTTCAATCAAGGACTTTTCATTAAGAAGAATTTCATTTCCCCGAAGGAGAAAGTTACGTGGGGTATTTAATCATATGTATAAAAAGAGAAACTCTGGGTATTACCGAGATTATGTATCACAATTCACAGTGAGAGAGAAAAATGTTTCTTGTGCGGGGTAATTTAGAGCATTACTGACTGTGGAAGAGGACAACTTGAACGGCCTCTGGTTTGTGAACATTTGAATTTCATTAATCTTTTAAATTTATCGCATTAATCAAGAGGAGTTAGTAAGAAGACGACTTAAAAATGCTCCTTCTTTTCAGTTGCAGTTAATTAACTCTCTAATGCTACTGAGACGACGGATAAAAGATATTTTCGCTCTATGGTTTGTGGAGTATCTAGTTACATGCAGATGTAGTATTGTTAGAAGGTTGTATACTCATTCAGATAATGGAAGTTAATTTTTTAAAGGAGTTATTAATATTTAGTCTTTAAAAATGGCTTTAAAAAAAATTTCATGAAAACCATGATTAAAATAAAAAAAAAAAAATGGGATTCGAATTAATTTTAATAACAAATATGTTAATGATGTTTTAATGTATATTTAATAAAATATAAAGGTATGTACACTGTGTACAGGGTTCTCTCACGTGTAGTTTCTGAATTAAACTTTTTGAAGTTATACTTCTTTTGGGGCGTTAGAGAAATAGGATGAGGGTAAATTTTTACAATGCGCGCGCACTCCGTCACGGAAGTAAAAATCCTTTGTCTAAAAATATAGAGAACGCGAAAAATCATTCCCGCCTTCGAAATTCTCAGAAAAATATTTTTCTGCACTTCCCTGAAGAAGGGGACACCCGGGTCCTCTCGATCTGCAGCCGAATCCTCTACCACTGAGCTATACACCCGCATCAGCTAACCTTTGCTTTGTGTTCCGTAGGAACATACGTTCCTAAGTACGAAAATGCTTTGTCTAAAAATATACAGAATGGGGCAGATCATTCCCGCCTTCAAAATCCTCAAAATTTTTTCTCTTCCCTGAGAAAAAGACTCCCGGGTTTGAGCCGGGGACCACTCGATCTGCAGTCGAATGCTCTACCACTGAGCTATATCCCCGCGTCAGCGAACCTTTGCTTTGCGTTCCGTAGGAACGGATACGAAAATGCTTTGTCTAGAAATATGCAGAACAGGACAGATCATTCCTGCCTTCGACACCCTCCCCATATTATTGGACCTATTGTCCCTGTGTGTGTGTGGGGGGGGGGTTAAATTTATTTAAACGGTGATTATCACGGGTTTGACTGGTCCGATTGACTGAAGGTTAGTATCGTTCAACTCTGCTCGTGACCGCCTTTCGTCCTTGGCCCAGCTTACCCTGCTAAAGATTTTAATCTTGTTACGCCAAAGAAGTATAACTTCTTACGTGCGTACATAAGTACACACACACTTTTTTTTATGATGGCATTGTTTGATACGAGAACTTAACCTTGTGAAGGAACCACGATGTTATTTAAATATATTGTAAGATAAGAAAATAAAACGCGGAACCATACTTCAGTATACCAGCATGTATCTGTATAGTGGTTAGAAATTATTAGAGAATGTACCGAAGTGCTTATTACTAATATCATAACCAAATCTAATTTAGAGTCCTATTCGTGAATTCTTCAAGCTAATTTGCATAGAAGATTCATTTCCTGACCTGCAACAATTATATTTCTCTAGGGTTCGTATAGGTAAGACACTTGAAGTGCCTGTGACTGATATTTTGATGAAAAGTCAAATAAGTATTGTGATTTTTATCAAATTTGTCTTTATTACTGATCCACAGGGATCATGCGGAAGAGCGTGAATCCTAATTACTGGAGACCTTGCCATTTTCAACTATGGTCAAGAGACGAGGACGACACTTGAGCTAGCACCCCGTCTCCTAACTTCATATCACACCAACGAGAGGACGTTTGAGTCTCGACAGAGTTAGCGTGCATCGATGCCCTCTGCACGATGGGTGTTCAGCGGTGCTAGACACGCCAGTGACGAGTCCGTTACCGTGGCCTTCCAATGGTCCTGATCATGGACTCGTGTTTGGCATGTCATGAGTTCATGCACTGAAGTTCCGCCGTATAGAGAGGCTGGTTCACGTGAAACCTATCAAGGCTCAAAGTCCTCCCGTTGACGTCGTGTGGAAGCTCGGAGTGGAGAACTTACTCAGGCGTCGTCCTCGTCACTTGATCATGGTTAAAATTACGAGGTCTGAATACTTTGTATTGCTTTCTAGCGTGACCTTAATTATCACACACTCATTGTTGTTCCAACGGTGTTTGTGAGTCCTTTACAATGGATACGCATAGCTTACAAAATAATCAGTCCTAGCGTTGTTTTTTTATGATTGCAATACAGTTATTTTTGCTTTATGAATAAAAGTAGTATGGAACGAAAGTCGAACAAAATGATAAAAAGAATCCATTTAAAACTCCCTCCCCGAGTTTACATTTGAACTACGAAATTTCGAGATCTCTCAGTAATCTTCCATAACCAGTTATTGTCTTTGGTCAAACTGGTGACACACCCCAGGATGCCACAATAATCTTTCTGAATTATATCCCGCATTTTCTGAGCACGATAGCTGAGTGGTCATGAATTAACAGCCAACTTTGTTTTTACCGAGGAGCGCTTTCCAGGAGCCACTAAAGATTCGCTCTTAAAAAGTAGGTGTCAATGTAAAATCTCTCGTAGCTCGAAGTCCTCATGTTGAAAAGATGCTGAGTGGAATGCCTTGCCCTCACTTCAAATGAACGAGGGGGGTTGTCAATAGCTTTCACGTTGCTTTTGAGTCAGCCTTTTCTTTTAACAATTTCATAAAATTTGGAAGCACACTAACGATAAAATAGGTTTCAAAGAATTCTATTTATCTGTAATATACTATGTAAAGTAGAGAGAGAGAGAGAGTTTAATTAATAATAATTTTCAATCTTGAATAAAATAATATGTACGACAAAGGCAAACAAAATGTTTATTGAGTATAATTAATTACAAATTAATTATATAGTACATTTAATGCTTCATTTAAGCTAGAGGATTTTTGATAATTTCGTTTGTGTTGGGTCATACAAATGATAATGCTACTCTCATTTTGTCAATCACTTAAAAGTCTCGAACTTTTTTTCATTTTTATATTTGTTAATGCTGACAATTTGAATTCCCGAAAATAAGTAAAAATATTTTTAAAGCTTTTATGGTTATTATGGATAATCACCTCTAGTTTTAATCCAAAATGAGCTAATTGAATATACCAAATCTTTCGAAATTAAATCTCGATTATTACAGAGCTAAATTAGTTTTTTCTCTGTATTCAAAGTTATTTCGTAAGCAAATGTATGGGTCCGCATCACAAATGGATCACGAACCCAATCAATTTTTTTTAAAATATTTATCTCAATCCACGAATGGATAAGTTAAATATACTTAGTTTATTTGTATAAAATGGCAGAATGATCCAGTTCCAGATTTCATTTTTTTCCTCAGAGTAGAATAAATATTTAAAAAAAATATTGGTGGCACACAAAAGGGCCACAGCACGGTGGTTGAAAATCACTGCCTTAGAGTAACAAAGAGCAATCAAAATCCTGTTGTCTTCCTTTTTTCCCATTTGGCAGAGTTTTGTTTAGTTCAAAGATATTTGTGCTTTTTCGCAAATTAACGAGTATTTCGCAAAATGTAACAGCCTTATTTTGATTTTAACTTGTTAACCATTTTTCATTTGTTTTGTGATGTACAAAAAGATTTATAGAGAACCCATATATCGTCCTCACACACATTAACACATAACGTTTTTTTTTTTTTCTGAATGCACTTTACAAGCCCAGTATTAAGAGTGGAAGTATAAAAAGATAAAATTTTCGACTTTTGAAACTTCAAGTAAAGCAAACACTTCGTTTTATTTTTTAAGATATTTTGTTAATATATGCAAATACCAAAAAAATTCTGGAAAATCAGTTAGTTTTCAGTTCGGAAGTCTGCATTTTTTAATATAAAATAATCGCAATAAATATTTTGAAAGAGTTAACCCTCCAGTTTCAATTAGATTTGAAAATGTAATATTTTAACTTTATACATAGTCAATGCACAATACTTTTTAGTGACTATATATATGCCGCAGGAAAATGAAGAAATTAGGCTTTTCATCAAATCCCTAAGAGAGATGATCAATTGACGAGAGATGTTAAGATAATGTCTCTTCAAAGTCATTTCCCTGATAAAAGTAAAGGATTTGAACAAATCCCTGATCTGTTTCAAAGAAATGAGGAAATAATATTGTCAAGAGTTTAAAAGTGTTTATTTAACAAATGTGTGGTGCATTATATTAAACGTAGAAGTAAGTAATACAACAGTAGTCAATGAAATACAACTCTCGGTTGCTTACACAATAAAATATCAATCTCTTTGTTAATCATATGGTGCCATTTTTTTAAAGATATGGGGTTGATATTTAGGGCATCGATAGTACTACCTGTTTGGTTAAGAAGTACAAGCATTCGACCTCCCAAGTGTCTCCCCCCCGGACAGCATTTTGCCATTGCAAATCCTGACTAGGTCACTTAATCATTTCAGAGAAACAGTTTAGGGATTTGATAAAATCTCACTTTCATCAGGGAAAAATGACCTTGAAGAGACGTTATTTTAACGTCCCCGTCAATTGATCCTATCCCTTAGGGATTTAATGAAGTTCCTAATTTCGTCATTTCCCTGCGACAGATAAACAGATGTGAATTGCAGCATGAGAGAAACTGAATTATAAGAATAAACGAATAAATTTAAATAAGTTAAGTTCTCAGGACAGAAAAAAAAGAACCGTGTATGTGTGTAAGTCAGAGTTTGTTTCAATGAAATAAGTTGTTTAGAAGTGCTCACAGAAATTAAAAAGTGAAATACTAGTTTTATTTTCCAAATAAGATCCACAATGGTTTAAATAGTTTTGTTCTCTGAATCAGCAAAATTTCTTACTGTAGCAAGCACGCTTTTTTTTGGGTTGCTTACCCTTTGTAATTGTTCCATAAATCGCTATTTAAAATTAAGAAATAAAAATATATGTCACGATAAATAATTCAAAGAAGTTTTTAGCTGATTTTTCACTGGAAATTTTTGTTATCAGCTAAAGAGTCCAGGAAAAATTTAATATAGATAAGCTTTTATAGAAAGACACTCGAGCCACACAACTTTTTTAAAAAAAGAAATCTATAATTTAATATCGCGACTTCTTTCAAATCAGCAACAAATGATGGATATAGAATATGATAAAAAAATAAATCCAGGGTTTTCGGCATTTTTAAAAAAACTAACGTGAGAGAGCTAGATTTCATAGAAAACTTCTTAGGAAATATTTTTTATCGGAAGTTTTCGTTTGAGAGGCGAATATCAAAAGGGCTCCAATAGTTCCTAACATGAAATATTTGAGATATTTTCAATGTATTGAATCAGAAAATATTACAAATTGAAAAGTACTAAAATACAAAAAAGGCGTTTTTGATGAATTGTGATCTTGGTGAATTATTTCCGTTTTTGTCAAAGTTCAATGCAGACAGCCAAAAAGCTGATTGGCTCAGTTCAAGTGCAGAATTGAGCACACATCAACGGATGTCGAACTCTAAGCAACAAGATGGCTATTCGAGACGACCTTGTAATTTTGAGTCCCGGTGGAGAACCCATGAGCTAGTATCCCTCTTCAAACTACCACACCACGCCTATGAGGGACTGAGCTCGTCAGATGTAACGTGCATCAGCGCCCTCTATTGGCTGATTTTCAGTGGCACTAGGACTCGAACTCGTGACTCGCTGGCAAAATAAAGATAGAGGGAAATAAATTTATATGCATTACTTGTTCTTTCATTAACCATTTTGTTCTTTTTGTTCGGTGTCTCTCTTTTTCAACATCCGTAACTTTTGAGGTATGTGTACACTGTAGTTCTGTAGTTGAGAGACATGATCACGAGCTCGTGGAAGATGTTGTTTCTGTCAAATCCTAGTGCGATTGAAGACTCACCATAGAAAGGAGCTGTAGACTGTCAAATTCGCTGGGATTCATGACCTTCACATTGGTGTGGCGTGGAAGTTTAGAGAGTGGTGTACTTGCTTAGATGACGTCTTCGTCACTTGACTGAGGAGGAACATGTTGACGAGGTGAGTTAACGGGGCTTTTCAAAGTATGCGTTAATAATCAACCTGACTTAGAGTATGAATTACAAGATATCTTGAACAACATCTCTACCTTTTCTTGACAAGGGTAAATCCCGATCAATGTGTGACACGCTTCATTTCCCAGAAACCAACCAACCCATTTCTTAAAAGATGAAGCATTTTGGATTGCTAGTAAAGGAAGAATCGTTTTTCGACAATCGTCAGTATATTTTATTGATGTTAATATATTGATTACTTAAATAGGAGCAATGTGATGAAAGTGTCGCATGTATGATTTTATGAGTGGCACATAATATTATTAAATTACTTTGCTGTTTCAGCAACATTTTATTTCCGCTTTAACGAGAGCCTAACGAGGTAGAATACAGAACATCTAAAAAATGTGCAGATTAACTAGACAATATGCGTAAAAAGAAATATTGTAGTTTTCTATACTTCACTGGATTTCGGCCTGGTTCATTAGTTAGTTGTTCGGCACACATTACTTTACTTTCGAACTTAAAAGGCAACCTATTTGTATTATGTAGGTGGAAAAAACCTCTAACCTAATTGTAAGAATTCATTACATAATAACCATTTAATATAATAATGTGTAGGTCAACTTTATTAGGTTTCTTTTTTTGTACAGTATTTGGTGCGAATGCTCCTCCAGGAGCCACTCGAGGAAACATTTGTAAGGAAGACATCGTTTTTTGTCGAAATGGCGTCGATTCCAGAGAAAGCCCAATGAGTGCTTTGGTTGCGCGAAACAAAATCTCCCATTAAGATATCCGACTGGTTTATAAAATCATCATTTTCATCAAAAAAAAAAATCGAAAGTTCTTTTATAGTCTATTTTCGTAGCCTGTGTACTTAGCTTTCTAAAAATATCATACTTTTAATTGTGAGTCAATTAGAAAAAGAGTTATAGCTGTTTTTGTTTGAGGTAGTAAGCCAAAATTGAAACCGGAAGTGTGAGTTTTCGGTTGAGTTTCACCGGCAAAATGAGATTTTTATTCTTCTAAAATATTTTAACGAATTCTTTTTATGTTTAGGAAACTTTATTTCACTTTATAAATATTTTAATACATATATTTGGCCTTCAAATAGGCAAGAGTTAACTGATTGCAATGTTTGTTTTGATTTAAACGAGTTGCTATCTTTTTATCATTTGTGTTCAAAATTAGATCTCTTTTTAACTTTTTTGTTAGCACTTTTATATAGAGTTATAATTATTTTTAATTAAATTAAAGTTAACAAGATCAATGAGGTAAAAAAAGAAGAGATTTTCAGAGAGCAGAATTTGTTGGAGAAACGTTGAAAGAAAAACCAACGGATCTTTCGAATTCAGGTATTAATTCTATTAAAAAGACTTATAATTAACTTTGCGATCAAAATCTCCTAAGAAAATGTCTTCACACGGGAAAGCTCAGAACTGCAATGAGTCTTAACAATGTCGTGTAGAGTATAATCCCGAAAGACAATTTTGTTGAGCTACAAACACTACGTTTATGTAAGAAACTATATCGCAATAATACTCTTAAATTTTGGATTTGCTGGTCTATTACCTCTACTTTAAAAGTTAGAAATAAAATTATGTTCTGAAATGAAAGGATATTCTTGGTACCTCGGCAAAACGAGAATTGTTGATTCTACGAGGCATTCTAAACCAGATAAGAAAAGGTCTCGTAAAAAAAGAAAGGCCCTTCAAAAATGCAAAAGTTTGAAGTATGAGATTCAGGAAGGCACAGCATACAAATCTGGAGAGTTTTAATACCTATCAAATCATTAAAACGTTTTATTGCAAATATAAACTTTATTTTGAATTTTCTGAAGAATGTTATTTTTGAACATAAAATGGTTAACGGTAAGAGTGATATTTCTTTAAGTAAAAGAAACATTCTTATGAAATTTTTTTTGAGTTTGTTTTTTGTATTATAATGAGTGCTTTTTGCTAAAAGCTAAGGGTAATTTTTCAATTAAGTTATTTTTTAATGTAATTTTATATGAAAAAAAGTTTCTTAAGAAAATTCTGGGTTTTATCATTTCGCACACCTGTATTTCATAATTGTACAGTAAAATTTGAGCTTTTTTTAATATAAAGCAGAGTTATAAGCGTTAAATAATTGTATTTCTGCAAACATTTTATTTATTTTTGTGATATATATATATATATATTTAGAGTTGTTAGCAAAAAAGCAATTTTTTGTAATATTTTGGTACAAATTTCTCAATATTTTGAAAAATAAGCTCTCAAAAAATTCTTCTTGCTGTATTTTATAGTTTTACAACATACTTCTTTAAAAAAATAACAATTAAATAATTATTTAAGTTATATTTTAGAAAATTGTCTCCGAACCCAGTCGGATACCTTAAGTTTCCATGTGAATTTCGGCATTGTTATGGAAGAAAACGTTCTATTCAAAATCAAAAAAGCTTTGGTGAGAAATGTTCAAAGAGTCTTCATGGAAATGACAGGCTCAGTGTGAAGGAAGCCAATGTTGAACACGTTCGGGGGTCATTTCAATGGACTTCTTAATCAACTTGTGAAACTTTAATTTTAATAAAAATAAATAATTTGTTTTTTCAAACTCTTTTGACATATTTTGTGCAGGAGCAAAAAAATGGCTGAACATATTTTCTGTTCTGTGAGTGTTTTTTTTCTTTCGGTTGAATATCTGCTTAGTAAAGTCACACTTTGAAACAACAACTGGCGAAAAACCACGTCAAACCACTATCCAGTGACGCGAATATAAACTGATGCTGTTAAAAGTTCTACATCACGCCAACGTGAAGACTTTGAAACTTTTAATATGCATCAACCCTTCTTTACGACGGATGGGACTCCAACCTATGATCCGACAGAAACAACGAAAATCTCGTTTTGAGGACCATGACCTTTTATCTACCAAGGTCATGTTTTTTTTTTTCATGGATAATCTTTCGTTTACTTCAGATGGTCGATTATATACAGAAATTTAAATTTAATCACAATTTGTTATAAAAATAAATATTGTTTTTCTAAGCTAGTAATATAGAAAAAATAAAATTACGCAAGGAGTTCATCGTTAATGTATTTTTTTTTATTAAAGAACACCTTATTTTCATCCATTTTAGTAAAATAACGTATACGTTTCAAAACATATTTTCACACAATCATTCGTACCATTATTCTTATAAAATTGAAGCTATTACGTTACATTGTTAAAGATTTTTTTAAATCCTTCTTCTCTCAAAGTTTTTTTTAAACTAATTAAAAAAATATTTGAAAGAATCTTTTCATTTTGTTTATATCTTTATTTTCTCACTAAGAATTCAGTGATAAACTCAAAAGTTGACTGTGAACATACTGTCACCCTTAGAAAATGAGAATTTAATCAACTTCTCTTAGACATTGATTTATATGTTGAATGCCCCTAAGGACTCTTCATGGAAAAGAAATGGAAGAAAAAAATTATAAGAAATAAAAGAGAAAAAAAGTGTAGATGAAAATATTCGAGTTTAACTCACGCAATCGGCTGTTTTTATCTTTTCTCAACACGAATTACTTAAAAGCACCCGAGTTCATTTAATTGAAATATTTTTCTTTTTGTTACGCGTAAGACGTAATAAACTATAAAAGTATCGTGGAACAAAAGAAAATTTTGAAATTGAAAAAAATTACATGATACATCATAGTATCAAATAATAGTCTTATAATATTGAAAAAAAAATGTTAGTTTCCTTTTTATCGATTTAAAAAATTATACCGTTGAATAACTACTGCTTTAAGTAGCTTAAATTTTGAAAAAAAAATTATAAAATAACTATAGAATCTGTTATGAGGCGACAATTGCGTTTCTAATGACAAAGTCTGCTGAAGATAATTTTAATGAATAGAACATTTAATGCACGAATTGGATTCCCAAAACTCTAGTTAGGCCTGGAATGAAATTCTGAAAAAGTTCTGCGTTGTTCATTTGAAAAGATCTAGATTATAATTCATTTGTATATAATATTCGAATATAGTATAAGAAGTAAATAAAAGAAACTAATCCAAAATTAATTATGAATCTGGAATATACGTTTGCTGGAAATTCCAGTGTATATTATGTGCACATACAATCGAAAATTCCATTTTCTTAAGTTCCAGGGATATTCACCGTAGTTAGCACTCCTTTTCTTTTCGAAATTTGAAAAAAGGTGTACACTTGCCTGTGAAAGGCGATCATCTTTCACATTCATGCAAAGATCGCTCATTAAAAATGAAGTCTTTTTAAATTAATACTATTTTTATTGATTCCTCTAAAGTTGTAAATTCAAATAGCATAAGCAATAAGCACCCGATTATTACATAAAGTAATATTTATAATTTAAGAACGACACAAATCGTGTGCGTCAAAAGTCTGCGTACAATAGAAAAAACCCTTACAAAAATGGGTTGTAACTAAACATATAAATACTTTTTTAAGCTATTCTGTTCTTTCTATAACTCTTTCATCGTATCTGGCAGGTATTCAACGAGTTTAATTATCTTATGTGTGGTTATTTTGTTCCATTCTTCTACTATGACAGATTTGAGCATTTCCTTGGATGTTATTATGTTCTCCCTGATTATTCACTCGAGTAAATTCCACAAATCCTGTATTGTTGTTAAGACTGGGATGGCTTACGGAATTGGTTCGGGACATGATAGAACAGCCATAGTTTCACACATTGTAAGCCATTTACTTTGTACCTTTGTCCTGCTGAAAGTAAAAATCATCACTCCTCGCACGTGTTTCGGCACTTGCCATGATATATTACTTCAATAAGTTCAAGTAATAAATTTGTTCATTGTTGATTCAATAAATTCCAGATTACCAACTCAAAGGATTCCTATGCACCCCCCAAACATTATACCTCCTCCTCCATGTTTGATAGTAAAAAAAAAATTATCTTTCTTAAGATCTGTGCAGGAATTTTTGCAAGTACATATGTGTCCTTTTTGATGCCAAAAATACAAAAACTACTTTCAACTGAATATATTACATTTTCCCAATAATTATGTGTCATACTTAGGCGTATTTTGGCAAAGGTTCACTCGAGCTGGTCACTCGAGAGATGAACAGCTTCTTGATTGCAACTCGGCCATGATAGTCATCATTTTGCAGTTCTCTTAGAATTGTTGTTGAAGCCAAACTTTTTTGTAAAGTCTCAACTACACTTTTAGCTATTTGTGTCAAGGATTTATTTAAGTCTAGGATTTATTTTTTTTTAATACAGCGTATTACAAAGCAGACTCTTGAGGTGACACTGCAGACAAGTGGCCGAATTTTGGCTTGGACGTTAAAATTTTAGTTAATTTATATATGAAGACTTTTTGAATCAATCACACACAATGTCTTCTATTAACAGTTTAAGTAATTGCTTTAAAAGTTTTCCCCTTTTCGGAAGATCTATGATGAGATTTTTCTTTCAATAATACATCGTTCTCTTTTCTGTTACCTGCCATGGAATCACACAAGCTTTCAAATATCTAATCCGACGTAAATCTTAAAAGAAGCTTATAATTACTTAAAAGCTCGATTTCGTGCAATTATTTTACAATAAAAGGTCTTTAAAAGCTCTATTTTGTAAGTTCACGCAGACTTTTGGCGGGGGTGGTTGATGATTATTTGGTGGTCCCACTTGTATTTTCATATTATGATGAGTTTTGTTAGCGTTGTTTGAAAAAGGAAGTTTTGAAGAATACCTGACATGTATGTTGATTTCCTGAAGCGAGATGTTAATAGTAATTATAGCATAAACACGTAAGGACTTTCGAAGGCAAGTGTATGTTCAATGCTCTTATCTTTCAAAGTCTACAAGAGTGACTAAAATTAAGTCTAAAATAATTAAAAAGACATTTAAAAATGTAGTATATCTAAGTGTAGATGGAACAGACGATCATTTATTTATGGATCAGAGTAACAGTGAAGGGGGTAAAAATGGAATACAATTCGATGATGTGCACGAAGATATTATGGAAGACCATTAGGACTGACATCCAACGACGAAAACTCCTAATGTATGTCAGTAAATTTAAACAAACAGTGTTTAGATATTTGTAGAAATCTACGCTCCTCTTTTCTGTTATTTTTAAAGCCATCTTTATCTGGCATATAACGAGCCCCCATAAATTTTGATCTTATTTTTTTTTTATTAGAGATGCACGTTATACACTGAAATATAGGGTAATTTATCATTACAAATAACTAGATAAGTATTTAAAAATATGTTTCCAATGGGGATCGAACGCTTGAGTGCTAGGAAATAGTCTAGTCTAGAGGAAATTTCTTTTCTGATTCGAAACTCATAAAGAAAATATAATAATAGTTTTCAAAAAACTATCGGAAAAAGCAAAATTAATCGAAATTCACGTGAAGTCGAGAAGATGAGCTTAAGGTATCTGACGACGTTATTCTGCAAAAGCCTATAAATAAATAATTTGTGTGATATTTCCTGTTACTTAGATTAGAATACATGAATAAGATTTTTTTAAGAATATTATTACCGTGAAAAATAATTTAAAGGCAATATTTTGGAAAAAATATGAACACAGAGTGACCTATTTTCAAAACATTCTCCTTTTATGGAAAATGCTTCTATAATAATATTTTACCTATATATATAGCTGAGACCTCTGCACAAAGCTTGAACTAGGATTTTTGAAGTATATAACTTAAAAGTGGATTTATCTATATTTTAATACAACAGAGGGGATAAATTTTAATAAAAAAATACCGATAATTATATTTCAATTGGTAGTAACTCTGAAAATAACGTGAACTTTTCAAAAATCCTAGTTCAGGCCCTCTGGAGAAATCTTTGCTTTGTATAGGCACACAAAATCTTATTATTACAGAAGCATTTTCCATCAGAGAAGAATGCTTTGAAAATAGGTAATTCTAAGTTAATTTTTTTGCTAAAATATAGCATTTGAATAATTTTTTATTCTAATAATCTTCTTAAAATAATTTTATTCATGTATTCTAATCCAAGTGACACTAAATATCATGAAAATTATCCATTTATACTTATTTTTTAAATCACGGTTCCGAACATAGTCGGATACCTTAAAAATCTTTTGTTCAAATTTGAATATAATATTCCTTAAATATACAAATATTATAGTTAAATAAATTTGGAACATTTTATTTGAAAATACTTGTATATTGATTATACTTAAAAAGTGCCATTAGATTTTACTTAAAGTTCTGTTGTAATTAATATGTCAAACTAATAAAGAATACTTATAAAAATTATAGATAGATGAATAAATTTTAAAATATGAGTAGAGTATAATGAATAAATTTTAAAATATGAATGTGTTGTGGTAGAATGAATAAATTTTAAAATATGAATAGTGGAATAAATTTTAAACTATGGGATTTTTTTTTTGCGTAGAATTTGCACTAATCATCGCGTAAACCAGCATTTGTATAAGGGGCGTGATAACCCTACGTGGGGGGTTCGAGCATATCAAAAAGTCGAAAATAATAGATTATTTTAAAAAAATTATTAATTTACTGAAAGGAAATAAAACAAACTACATTCTGAAACTATAAAAAATAACATGAAACTTATCCTGTTACTTAAAAAAGTAACGTAAAATATTTGTTACTTAAAAGTAACAATCCAAAATTTAATGCTTATATTGATAATTTATACGGTTTATAAATAAGGTAGCATATATATATATATATATATATTGTAGCCTTAGCGTAAAAGTATATTATTATTGCAGTCAATAAATTTTCATTATATAGGGGAGGGCGATTAAAATTAGGCCAGTGATTCTGAAAGTTTGAGAAGCCCTAAAACGGTTGAATGAGTCCTGATACATTGGCTTTGATTATTAAATATGCAATGCAATTACAAATAATGTTTTTGGTAACTTATCTATGATAATTTCAAGTTCCTTCAGATGTGGCTTCGATTGTTTATTCAGATTGCATTTCAAAGTCACCTCTTAACCCTGAAATCTGGTTATAACTGATGCAGACACCTTATTTGATGTAAGAAAATGATATTTTACACAGAAAGCAACAATTCAAAGTAGGGGTAGGAAAAACCTCATCTAACTACACCAGTGAGCTCCAAGGCATTCATATAGCATTGGACAAATATTTAAACTTCCAATCTGCTGAGAAAGCTGAGGGAATAATCAAATTCAGCGATTCCACAGGTGCCATTCAAGTAATTCAAAAAGGAGACTCAGTGCTGTTTCCTGAACATATGCAATGTTCTGCATAAAATTCTCAGGTTAAATAAGAAGTGCATCACGCGCAATGGGTACCATCCCATGTTGGATTTGAAGAAAATGAGACCTCTGTTGCCTTAGTTAAAGAAGCAAGAAAACTAAACAATAATAAACTACCTTTTGTAGTTACATTGTATGATTTCAATTCAGTGACAAGAGGTTCAAAGCCAAAACTGTAAAATTTAAATACCAAATTTCTGAATTACTCACCACAATACCTTCACCAAACTCAGGACACGCCTCCTGAGAGGGATGAAAATTTACTGGAAGAGGGAACTAGAACGTACCTGCAATGTAGGAATTGACCTTTGTCCACACATGCTCTCCTGCTCTGCTATTCTGGAAATCTTGCAGCGAATTAGTGACTAATCTCAGAACGATCCGTATTCGGACAACTGTCTGGACATCGCCGACGTGGTGTATAGGATCTTCGTTCCTATATGAAAATAACCTTCCATTTCTCTACACACGACAACCCACCTACAAAAAACTTCCAGACGCATCATGATTTCTCCGTAAAGAAAGGTTAGATTTTTTGCTTTCAAAACTTTTCACGCGAAAAGATTGTGATACCCCGTGGACTGGGGGTGTCATCTCTTCATCATCCACGCGACCATAGTTTGAGGGGATACAAGTATGACCACCAAACTCTTCCATAATAAAATTAGTTTATTATGATCTTAATTTATATTCATAAAAACAACACTAGTCTAGGAGGCTTATGATCAGGCGTGATGAGACTTAAACTGTAATTCTAACAAATAGCGCAATAAACCACCGAATCTATATTTATAGATTATTTTCTAACTTGCTAGAATCCGCTCTAATCTTAAGGCTTAATCTAAATTATCTTACCGCTATGCCACAGTGCTACAGTCCTTATATCATGAAACTAATTCTTGATCCCACTTGATCCGGCAAATGGATAATCTTCCAGCTTCGAACTTCACATAGAACTCTCCTAGCTCTTCTTGAAATTTCACTGGCACTATAAGACCTCCTCCTTAAAACTCACTATTAGAACTCCGGGAACTCCACTCGAATACTAAAGCTCCAATATATATACTTCCTAATCTACATAATCGCTTTCTCTTCTTGGGTTGGTTGGAAAGAATTGCCATTCTAGCCCCAAAGTTTTCTCAAAAGGTTTATTAATAAAAGTCACGATAAAGCCCCGTCACAAAATATCTGGAAATTATTTTTAAAAAAAAATTGTGACATATTTCTTTAGAGATACACAATAAAACATAGTAAGACTTTTAAAAAATGGATTTATATTTTACAAAATGTACTCGGAGATTTTAAGGACCTAAATAAAAGTACATTTTTCTAGAAACAAAGAGTATAATATAATAAAAAACAATATATTTTTTTTTATAAGAAAGGATAATAATTATACTTTCTTGTGGGAATCTTTTACTCAAACACTCCAAAAAATTCTCTAAAAATAAGAGGTGAAGAGACATTTTAGAAACCGGTCAGTTGAAGGAAAGATCTAAAATGCAGAAAGTAACTGAAATGCCTTGAGCTGGTGCTAATGTTCTTGCAAGTGTATCAAAGCCTTGTGTTGATGTATATTTAATCTTACTTGAACAAAATTTAAAAACAGGATTCACTTTCCATAAAACACAAAATTACTGAAATATACTGTTTCAGTGAAGTATTAAAAGAAGACCTTTTATACGCTTTCAATATTTTTTGTTTTAATAGTTACTTGGAAAATCTGTGTACATGTAAAAGGGAATATTATACTATGAATAAAGAGTGGTTATTGTGGAAAAATCATAGTATTAAGTTTTGAAAAAAAAAAAAAAAATGGAAAATAAATGGAGTAAGATGTTTGATTAGAAGAAATGAAAAATTTTTCATGTATTTTTTACATAGTTCTTATTGTATTTTAGTACATTCCTTTAAAAGCTACACTTTTTTTTCCAAGAAAAGGAAAATAAACGTTTTTGAAGACAATAATAATAAATGCAATTAGTTTTTCCAGTTCTTTTTTCAAAAAAATTCTTTTAAGAAGACCCATTATTTTAAAATACATAAAAAAATTAGTTTTTGAATATTTTGCTAAAATACTTAACTTTTAATATATTTTTGTTGTTTTGAGTCATTTATATTTCTTGGATTAATAAGCATTTGAAAATCTGACTCTTCGTTAAATTTTAATAATTGTTATAGGTTAACTACTAGAAAAAAAAACACTCACACATTCGAATTCTTAATATAGATCATTAATTTTGACTTTTTTCTAAAATTCACAAGAACACTCTCAGTTCTATATCTATATTTTTATAATACACAAATATTAAAAAAAACTTGAAAATACTTGCATCAGCATTCATTCAACTCTCTTAAAAAGTTCGTAAAATCTTGTTTTGAGACTAACACTATTTAAATGTCATGAACAAGTCTTGCATATTTTACTCGTTACGTCATCAAAAAGTGTAGAAGAAATTGATTTTTGGATTGTTAGGGTGCTGTATAGCTTTAAAGAAAAGATCATTCATATAAATATTTATTTGAATATTTCAATTTTTTTAGTTTAACAAGCTTTATACTATTATTTTTCTTACAAGGCGATATTTGGTGAAATGTTTGTGTTCATTCTCGCTTACTGTGTATAAGAATAAAAACAAGGTGTTTTATAAAACAATTTAAAAATGACAGAATTAAATTTTGTTCTGTTTTTTTTTTATATTTTCGATCGCATTCATTTTTTCCCTAACTTTCCTTTCAGTACAAAAGTCTTCACTTCAATTTTTAAGGAAAATTTTGCGTACATTTCGATGTTTCCAGTGTTACAGAAAATTACTAACAAATTAATTGTAGGTATATATTTTTTTAATTCAACAACACATTTGAATAAGTTAAGAATACATTTTAGTTTATAAATTATATAATGGAGGTACTGCTATTTGTTCATAAGTAACTAATCATGCTGAATTAATTAAAAAGTTCCTAAATTACATAAAAATTGTTCTTACATTGATAGTTAAGTAATATGTTATTGGTAACGAAAATATAGTTTTAGAACTTAAGCTGTGAAAGTAAATGGAGGGAAGGAAGGAGAATCTCTCTGGTGAATGATTTATGCCCATATTGTTTTTTAAAGAAATCTCAACTCTTAAGAAAACGGTCAAGAGATGTGTACAGACAAAACTACGCTATCAACGTATTGAATAATATTTTTCAGCGCTATAAATAGCAATTCTTCAGAAATTCCTCAGAACACAATTTTTGAAAGCAACTGCATACACAGAAGGGAACAATGGATAGAGCTCCGTACAAAAGGAAACGTCATTCAAGTAATACCTGTCAACACAATTCCTTTCTATTGTCACTCTTTTAATTTTTAAGGTGATCGGATCTTTCCTTTTTCCACCAGAGGAAATAAAAACAGAACAAAGAAAATCTCCTTTTTTTACTTCCGACAATCCAAGAAACAAACACAATTATATCTTTCCCCACCAAAGCCATGAGAAATTCTAGAAGATGGAATGCATTTCACAAAATCATGCATATATTGTTTTCTTCCTTTTTTTTAAATTTACTTCGGCATGCATCTAAGTTTCTAGGGGTGGGGTCTGTTGAGAATCTTGTGTGCTTACGTACATTCATATATATATATATATATATAGTCTGATTCTCTACAAACAAGAGATAAGCATCCATCAATCACAATCGAAAAACACATAGACAGTAGGAAAATCAAACAATGAAGGACACATGAGCCACCGAGATTAAAAATTATAAAATGGATATGCTGCAGTATTATAAACATTGCTTACTTAAGACAGCCAATATATAAAATAATTTATGTAACAGTGGGGTTGAACATGTTTTTTGGCCAGCCAACCTTCCTCCTTTATGTAAATAATACTTAGCAAAAATCTTTTGTAAGTAATGGATAGGAATGTCTAAATCCATTACAAGATAGAGGTAACTTACCTAAAAATTGCACTTAAAAATTAAGAGCCCGCGCTAAATCTGAGTGCAATAAATAAATTATTGCCAGATTCTGGACCCTAGTGCAGATTTAAGGCTAGTGAATGGCAGAAATGTAGCACTTAACAAAAGCATAAAAAGAATAGAAATAAAAATTAAAAGGAGAGTTTCAGATTACCATAGCTTTAGTGACACTAGAGTATATATGAATTAAATAATAATATGTAATTTTATGTAATATTAGAATATGGAGGTAACTATTACTAGGAAATATGTAAATTTATAGTAATAAACTATTTTTTAATCTAAGAAAATTTTTAATCTTTACTATTTCGAATAGCTTTATTCATATAACTATTAATAAAATTAATTGGGTATTTCTGATTTAAGCAATATTTAGTAAAATGTTTATAGTTATTTATTATTTCTGATTTTTTTTGTCACTAGAGATTTATCGCCTTGTATATAAATAATAATATTAGTATATAATTGTTGTTGTATATAATAATAATAATAATAATAATTATTATTATTATCATATATATATATAACATATATGTAGGTTTTTGTTTTTAAATTTACGTATATCACATGAGATTTGAATTACGCTCAGTATGCATAATTTTTAAATAGGAGGAAGCCATATAATCATAGTAAAAGAAAAACAGTTTTGGAATTTTTTTGCACTAAAAAAGAGAGTGCTGAAAGTTGTTGAGATCAATCGCTATGTTAAGTGTCCTCTTTCCTGACGAGAAAGACACTCTATTGAACGCCACGATAATTTTTAGTTGGTAAATGTCACAAAAGAACTCTATCAAGTTAAGATCCGCAAGTTATTAGTCCACCAAGTGAACCACGTACGCAATTATTATAAATAAATATTTGTGATCTAGACATCAGGTGAGAGAAGTAAGAAAAAGAGAAAAGAAGTTGGTCGGAAACAGGGATAAAGCCAAGGTCCTAGCGCTACTTAAGACCTGCCGTATGTAGGGGTGACATCAACGCATGGAGGGGTGAAGATTCATAGTAAATCTGTGGAGGCTTTTTAGCATGACGTGGAAGTTTCGGTTGAGGGATTTTCTTATTAAAGTTCCACTCTAACAAGACGAGGACACGAGATTAAGGAAATTCATTTGGGAACGAGATTTTGAGCAATTGTAGTACTTACTCCCTTAGGGTATTCAAACCTCAATGTAATAGCACCGAATGTGGGCGGTCGATTCGGAGAAAGTAGCCTTCGAAATTCTTACTTAGCTTTTATACAATTAAGTTTAATTACCTCCAGTGATGCAGTTGCATAGGTGATAGCGCATCTGCATTCCACGCGGTAGATCAGGGTTTGAGTCCCACGACCGACTTGTTGATTTTCTTTTTAATTTGTTAATTTTTTTAACTATCAAATAAATTCATTTATTATTAATCCATATTATTTTAAAGACCTATTAAATATTTTATATAATTATTTTGTGTTTTTTAAAAAATTAAACAATTTCTATGAATATATAAGTATTTATATAATATTTAATA
The DNA here is from genome assembly GCA_019973955.1 of Trichonephila inaurata madagascariensis. Classification (NCBI taxonomy): domain Eukaryota; kingdom Metazoa; phylum Arthropoda; class Arachnida; order Araneae; family Nephilidae; genus Trichonephila; species Trichonephila inaurata. Next base: position 1,170,551 of record BMAV01006101.1, on the reverse strand, counting down.
AATATATTATGGTAGTAATTAGTTATTATAACATTATTAATAGATAATAATTATTATTATAAAAATATATTATATTAAATGATATTTTATATGATTATTTTGTGTTTCAAAAAGTAAAATAATTACAAATAATTTTATAATATATAAAATATATGATTATAATTTATTTCCTTAATTATTTTATAATTAATATAATAAAATAATACACACACACACATATATATGTCAGTTTTGAACAATTTAGCTTCAAAATTAAGTAAGTTATAAATGAAAATATATATAGAGCGAGCTCTTTTTACCATTGCGTAAGGATTTGTGGGTAAATAAGCCTTTTTAAAGGTGGAGCGAGTGCTGACGAAGGAGAACGTATACTCGAAAAGGCTTAGCTGGTGACTCCTCGCCGAAGTGTTGATTATTGTTCTACTCGGTTGCGCGCCGAAGGGCGACCCTGTTGGATTTTATGTGATTGAAGCAAAATAAAAAAAGTATTTTAGAGATGATGCCTTCTTCCTTTTACCAGCAGTCCTGGGGCCTGACATATATATATATATCTTTTATTATTATTAATTTAGTTATTTTATAATTATATAATATATTTAATAGGCCTTTTTAAAATTAATTTATTTAATTGTTTAAGTAGTTAAATAAATTGAAAACAACAAGTCGATCGAGGGTCTGGAACCCTGATCTACCGCGTTCAATGCGGTTGCACTGTCACCTATGCCACTTCATCGCTAGAAGTAGTTAAAACTTAAGTATGAATTTCGAAGACTACTTTCTCCGAATTGACTGCCCATTCGGAGCTATTACATTGAGGGTTGAATACCCTAAAGGAGTACTACTATTACGCAAAGTCTCGTCCCCAAATAAATGTCCTCCCCTTGTAAGACCACACGAGTGTTAATAATGACGGATCTTGTTATTGGAATCACTGCTCAGTGATGAAAATGACACCTAAAAGGGGTTCCTCACTCTTTCAATTTTCGTACCGTGGCAACAGGAAGTCAAGACCCTATAAATAGTGGGTCTTCAGTGACACTAGGACTCAACATTGCACCCATCCTAAGTTCTTGATCACCAACACTAGGCTACTGCTGCCCAATCAGAGGCCTCACTTGACGAGATTCAAATGACCTCGTCGATAGAGCTGCTTCCGAAGGCCACGTGAACAAAAGAGTCAAGAAACCTGTGACGGGGCTTTCAACACCTAATCCTCTTGGGGCATCTTTGGGCTAGCATTCGCGTTTATTTTACAGCCATTCTTCTCAAGAAGAAACCATGAGAGGCAAATTTGTTAGTGTATATAAAGTTAGAGTTTAATAACCGGTCACACACACACAGGAGCTGAACACAGTGTTACTATGGTAAGATTTAGAATTACGCGTCGTGATTAAAGGACGAATTTTATTTACTAAATTATCGAGTCTAGAATTAATAGGGTAGGATTGATTAAAGTGAATCTATTCGGATTTCGTACGCTTATTCGCGTAAGGTAGTTGCTTTCTTTATATCACTCCAAGGGTTCTCTTTTATAGATTACTTGTTCTGGAGTATTATATTTGATAATAAAATAAAATAGATTTACCATGGATAGTCTTGATCATTCATCGTTACCTCCTACAGATTTAGGTAGACAAAATGATGAGGAAGCGACTTCTTGGGTAAGATCCAACATGTACGCGCTTCTCACGATCACGTGAAATCGTGGCTTTCAATCATGGATTGACAGTGATGAGGAGAAGATGGACTTTTAAATAAATCGAGAATAAAAGTCTTCCGATGGATAGGGTTTAAGTTTTGATATCAGACGACTTCATCGTCTTGCCATGTCTCAAAACTATAAAGCTGTGTTTGTATCAGGATATAATAGACAGCCGAAAGAGTCTGCTGCAACAGATAGGTGCAATCTTTGTTCAGAGAAACTTCCCAACCTTATACTCGAATAATTACTGGATATTGGCAAAACGTATTTGTGTATATTGAAAGTATGGGGGTTTAAATTTACTTCATTTTGAAGCAGGCGAATTGTGCTAACGAATCTTGAATCGGGAATTTATTGCAACTGAGGAAAGGGGACGAAGCACGTTAATTAGTCTTTATTTCTATTTATATAGGATGACACTTAACACTCGTTCTTTGCTTCATATATTCGTTCGATCTTCCCATGAAAATCATAACATTTCCATTAAAAACAAGATTAATATACTTATAATTAAATTTTGAGATAATTATACTTTAGGTTACTATACACTTTGTGTGCTAAAATTTACTTTACAGCTTTAAACGAATTGATTTTGAATCAGGTAGAAGAGGATTCAATTAAGAATCATCGGATGCACCGGAGTTTAAAAGTATTCTAAACTAAATCTTCTCTTAAAAGTGTTTTTCAGAGCTACAGAAAAATAGCGTAATCAATTGGTATCAGCATTGAAATGTTGATTACAAAGGTCTTTTTTTATTGAAGACGGTTTTTCTCAACAGCATCTTTTCGAAAAGTAATCGATCGATCCTGTATTATTCATTTCCCTCAGTAGACATAAAGAAGGGTTGATAAAAGAGAGCGAAACAAATAAATTTATAATAGTGAGTTCCATGACCTTCAGAAAGTGTTATTACACAAGTAGAGTGGGGATGTCTGATGTGGGTCGATGCCCACATCAAAGTGTCGTCGTTTAGCATTCTAAGGCTTAAATGATTTCACCACACTGCGTCACTGACCACTGTCACCCCCTAAATGACTCTTAAGGGTACATTATTTGCCTCTAGCTAATGTGTGGTCGTTAAAGGTTGGAAAAGCTTTCAGCCCAAGGTTTGATCTCCCTCAACTGATGAGGCGATTGCTGAAATCGGAGGCGTCCGCCCTCGTCCGCTTCTCTCGTTCTCGGTAAGAGATATCAACGCTTTTTTTTCTTCCTCTTGCAACCGGAAAGGAGAGTTTCTGACATAGAGAAAACGCTGAGTCTCACAAGATGTGGATTGTAAGGTTTAGTGAAATAAATTTGAATTAAGATACCATTGACTTTAGAACACAGATACTAAAACGCATATTCTTTCAGAGAATCATTTAAATGAGTAATATCAAAGTAATTATGTAATAAATCGAGTTGGGTAGTAAAAATACTATTTTATGTGTATTTTCATTTGCTTACAGTTTGTTAGGGGGCCTTTTTCAATCCAGAGGAACCTTTTGATTGCAACGTTGCCTGGAAGAAGAATATTTTACATTTTTGGAACAATATTTCCTTTCATCTCAATTTCTAATTACTAAAGAAGTTAATAACTTTTTTCGAAGAAATATGTGTATCTTTCAGGCTCTGAACCATTTTGCTAAAAATATATTTAAGAAGGCAAAAATGAATTATGTAATTTTCGCTTTTAAACATTTTCATCTTTACTTAGTGTTTCAAGATTTCTTTATATATCTCAGAACTTTTGTTTGTTTTTTAGAAAAATGTTAGTATTAAACCAAACTCTACGACGATTCATGGGAAGTGTTTCTCGTTTCCTACGAAACTTCAAATTTGGGTTAATTAAGCGACGATTTTTTGTGGGGAAGGGATCTAATTTGAAAACTATTTTTTCGTGAGGCTGGATGCCATCTTTATAAAGTTGTATTAGTACGTTACATTCTATTCTATAGATTATATTTCTTCCAACAAGACTGTGTTCAATTTCTGTAAAGTTTACGTAAAAAGGTAGGAATTGAAGAGAATTACCTTTTCTCTGTTTTCTTTTTTATAAGCTTGAGAGGAAAAGTAAAAAAGCATAGAATAGATTATAAGTACTAAAGTCGCATTCAAGAGAGATTGCAATTTTTTTGAGTAGTCACTGGTCAAATCTGGATTTAGATTTAATGATAATGACAGTTTCTCTTTATATTTTTCTAATCTAATATAGCATTTTCTTGTTATTCTGATCTAGCTGAGAATTTTTATATAATATATTAACTTTATTTAGTTATTTTTATAAATACATTATAACATTTACAGTGAATAGCTATTTGCCTTAGTCTTAAAATAGAATTTCAGGATGACTTAATGCGTTTGCAATTTCCTTAATATATCACGTCATTTGAATCCTCTTTATCGGTTCAGGATCCATTGAAAACTTAAATCCCTGCCAATAAAAAATTTCCTGGGTAAGAAAGTTGGTCCTTCCACAATTTTGACAACAAGAAAGATGAATCGCTCCTCACATCCCTTTTTTTGTCAAAAAATATCATTTCTGCGCATTCGGTAACCATCCTGATTCAAGATCGTTTCTTGACAAAAAAAAAAAAGTATTTGTTTTTAAGAAATATCCAGAACTTTTTATCATTTCCCTCCGGAGATCGGTTTGTGATGTATTCCGTCTCACTTCAAACCAAAGAAACGCGTCTCTATTCGAACAACTCAAAATGCGAAAAATGCATTCAAATCTGGAAAGAAAGAAAAGAAGAGCTGCATTCAATACGAAACCTAAAAGCCTCAAACCGGATGGGCGGGGTAAGATTCATTTTGGAAAATGTAAAAGGTTATCTTTCATTATTCTCCCCAAACTACTGCAGAGGAGCGCGTGTTTTCTTTCATGCTGTGCGAAATGCGCTTCATTTCTGAATTACGGATCCATTGCACCGAAATGTAAATGAAACAATTTTGTTTTCTAAGAATCCAAGCAGACATTTTTTAAAGGAAGTATCTTGTGTAGGATTATTCAAGAGACATTGAGTAATTCTTCATTTCTCGAAATTTAGCATGAATCTTGGGGGGAAAAAAATAGGAATTCTTAAAAGCGGCAAGGTAGAGTTACACTTTGACAAATCATGAATGACAAACCACGTAATAGCATCTGACAATGCGCAGTAAACAATAAATTTTTAAAAACATGTATAGAGTATCTATTTATTGATAAATTTCTTTTCTTATTTTCAAAATTCACTTTCACTAGTTTATGAAAGTAAACTCAGTTAGTTGTACGGTATTAGTAAGATGCTTCATGGCATCAATCATTTCATTGCTGATTTCAGGATACATGAGAACAACATTTGGCATGAATTTGAAGGTTTAATTGAACAACGTTTATCTGGTTGAATCCGTGAATCTATTTGAATGTAAATTAAGGAGAAAACGAAAAGTGTTGTTGTTGTTGTTACTTATGCCTCCTAATACACAGTAACATCAGATCAAGGTCCACGGAATTCATCGTGGCAAGAGTCTAGTTGTACACCTGTTGTTAGCCGTAGTTTTGAGCAACATTCAGGTGATAGTACGATTTGGCTCTCTCGGTTCTACCCCAATTTTGAGAAAGAGCATGCTCTGAGTAATCAGAGGCCTCCCACCCTTCTTCCCCTTTCCACCAACCTCGCTAGACTTGCGGCTCCACGGCTGCTTAGAGTATCCCCATGCCGCAAAGGCACTAAACATTTTCCAAAATCCATGCCTTCTCCGGGATCCAAACCTAGATCCTTCGGCACATTAGTCAGCGTCACTAACCACTCTACTGGTTGGATGGCAAAAATTTCAAGTATTCACATAATTTTATAAGGTGAATGTAAATTCGCCGAAAAATTTCAACTTGATTATATCTTCTGTTTTGCAACAATTCGAAATTCCTTAGAACGCAATAGGATTTAATCGTAAAAAGTAGACTCTGCCCGAAAAATTTCAAAAACTGCTGCTCGTTTTATTAAAAAATGATTATTATGACTTTCTACACAAGCGTAATTCAAGTCCCAAAAGTTTCACACCATTTATAAGAAATATAAACTTTGAAGAATTTATTGGGAATTATTTTGTATTTTGAATATTATAATATTTGAATTTTCTATGAGAAGATGTTTTTAAATTGGCGAGTTATTAAATTATGAATACAAAATCAGATGAAATTCATAAATACAAATATAATACAATACATATTTTTATATTCTTAAGAATGTTCTAGCGGCCGATAAAGCCATGATCGCGCGTGGTTTTGAGTACGGATGCAACCCACCTGTTGTGAAGAGAGGCTGATTTCCCTTAAATCTGATGGTCACGGTAGCCTGGAGGTTAAGGTAACGGACTCGTGGCTGGTGTGTCATGAGTTCGAACCTAATACCGCTAAAGTTCTGCCGTGCAGAGGTTGCTGATGCACGTTAAATCTTTTACAAGGTTCAAGTGTTTTCTCGTTGGAGAGATGTGGAAAGGAGAGGGAGGGATGACAGCTGAGATATCACCCTCGTAACCTGATCGATTCTCAAAATTATGAGGTCCGTCACCGAAAGCTCTAGAGTAGCTGAATAGTGTAAGGTTAATATTCATTCACTCACTCTCCTTAAATCTGAAGAAGTTTGAACAGCAAAGTGTTGTCCTCGACACCACCGTATTTCTAAAAGCCTTACTACAAACCCATGTATGGAACAACTCGAATCTCTTTCGAAAACCCGTTTTGTGTAGTTGTGAGGGGTAAGGGTTGCCATTTTCAAAACGATACGCTCTCTATCTTCCCTTGAGAAATTATTCGCCGATTTTTCAGCTTCAGAAAACGAACATCCAGTATTATTTCTTTTATTCCGCACGTGCCTTTGTTGACGGTCTTAAGCAGAAATGGAAGTTATTTAAAATATTGCACGTCATTAAAATATAATACGCCATTTCTGATGTGTTTAACGAAGCCAAAGCTGCCATCTTGTTTAAGACGTAGGGCTACACAGAATTTCACTGGCTGGAATTTCGAACAATTTCATCTCATTAGAAAAAGTTGTTTGATGTCATTGCTACAGAAAATGGGTAGAAATTGCTCAAAAGTGTTGCTTGAAAGAAAATTGCTCCAAATACATATACATGTGAAAAGGCCTTAACGCTCGGGGTGTGTCACCCAAAGTCTTCGTGTTGATTTAAAGTACGACGATAATAAAAAAAACAGTTGTCCAGTGCTTCTAAAAGTTTCAATATTTGTGACCCAATCTTTAATCATAATTTTCACGCGACCCCGCTCTCCATGCTATAACAATGTACTTAATTCAATAATATAATTTTACACTAAGGCTACAATACCACTTTAACCTCTTATGTGTCATCGACGTTGTAACGTCGTGAATAGTTAGCAAACAAGAAAATTTGTCACAGCCTCATTTTAAAATTAAAGCAGTATTTATTTGCTACATAGGTTACTAAAGTCCAATAAATATGCCAAGCCGGGCGGACAGTCTATTTCACGGGAGCTCAATCTTCTTTCCAAAAGGCACTCGCTAATCCCTTTTCTTTTCAGGCCTCCCCTCCAGTTTTCTCCATCCAGGGCTCTATATCAAGTTTTCCATTCAGGGCTCTCTCTATCTGTAGTCTCCATCCAGGGCTTGATCTCTGTCTCCCTCCAGGGCTCTCTATCTGTCTCACTCCAGGGCTCTCTATCTGGATATTGTAACTTCCAGACTCGATATCGGCGTTTGTCCGAGGTCAGACAATAAACAATGACCTCATGGCCACGTGCTCTTGTCACCTAACGTCTGTTTGGAGCCATAAAACATCACATGAATAGAAGGGTGAGGTTCACCCCAATCGAAGACGTCACAACGTATATAAACGTATCGCTCAGCCAAATGATTAATAACCCTGGACGTATATATACGTTTTTCCGAAGTGCGATAATTTCTGGGCACTGATATTCATAAAATTATTCCGAAGACTTTGGAATGCAATAAAAGGACCTTGACAGTGTTTGCGAAGGATTTACTTGTTTCAGAGGATTTGCTTATTTTTATTCCTTTTCTCTTCTCAAACTTTCATACCTTGCAAGCGAAAAACATTCGAAAGATTTGGAGGTTGACTGTTTTGCAATGAAAATAAATATGGATTTGTACTTGTTTCATGATAAAATAAAAAATAATAATTAAAAAAAGCAAAACAGAGTTATAATATTTTGATCAATTTTCTACTTTTTAAATTTCCAATGTTATCTTCGTCTTAAAACATTCCTCCCCCCCTTCCTGATTTATCTTCATGTTGCGGCCCATCACAAAAAAAAGGTTGAGTACCCTTGAGCTAGCTGAATATTTTTGGAGAATTTTGCGTTGAAGCCTGTCGTGAGAGTGACGCGTAACATTTAGATATACGTAAAATGTGTATCAGATAGCAATAACAGATGGCACAACAGTATATGTTAAAAGTAAAGTATTTCAGACAATCTTGAGTTATTCCATTGGTTCGTTTACCATAAAATCCGTCGTATAAAGCGCACCTATACTTTCAAGCTGCATTTTTTTTATTCTAAGGTACATTCGCTGTATAACGCGCACCTCATTTTTTACGAAGAAACCTAGAATGTACGTTAGCAATGCTATTATGTTTCAAAGCCCTTTATTTGAGGTATTACTCCAGAATTTTGAAGAAATAGTATATTTCTAACCCCCCCCTTTTTTTTTTTTTTTCTCATACGGTATGACATTTCTTTTAAATAAACAGTATTCCGATCTTTGTAGAAGTCTAAGTTTTTTTATGCACATCTCTTTTTCTATATTTGAAGCTGTCATTTTTATACCTTGTATATAACGCGCACTCGTAAATTTCGATCTTATAGTTTGGGTTAAAAGTACGCCTTATACGCGGGATTTTACGGTAAGTTGCAGTGTGTTTTAAGCAAATGGTATGGAGTAATTAAATATGGCCCTTGCGTTAATGGAATCAACCAATGAAGTTTCGACGGAAGTGACTAAAGAAAAAGTGACATATTGATATAGATTCTGATATGGAAACTCATTTATATAGTTACAACCTATTACAGTAAAATCTTTAAGCAGGAATACAAGATATCAAAGTAAACATAGAGTATTTCTAGAAAAACTCGAGGGCAGTTGTACTCATTATAAACTTTAAAATCTGATGCTTACATATCACGAAGCAAATATTTTGTTTCGTTTCACTTTTTTTTTTATCTAGTGATCTAGTTTTTATCTTTTTTTTTTCATGTTTTTTTTCATGTGAAAGGCCCGGGATTCCAACTATTTCTTTAGCCGGCTGGGGGGCGTGGTTGGTGTGTCGCTGTCCTTCTGCACCAAGATGACGGGTTTGACCCCGGCCCAAATCGGTGGATTTTCATGACGCAGAAAATCGACAGCGACCGTGTCGTATGATTATGCGCCATGTAAAAGATCCCTAGAGTGTCTGTTGGGTCGGTAAAATTAAATCCTAGTACAGAATCGCATTGTCAGAGCTCAGGTGCCTCCCTCTAGGGATGAAACTGGGCGTCAAAATTACCCGCGCTGATTGGTATCCGCCAAGAGAGTTACGCACTAGAAAGATATACCAGCTTCCGAGGAATATACTAGGTATGTAATGACAAAACACCAATCGCAGCTCATTAGAAATAAAAAAAAATATTAAATTTCAAATAGTCTGAAATTTTAAATTGATTCTATATTTTCCATTATTGATTTATGAATGATTGATATTAAAATGTTTAAGAAAGATATTCCGTAATTGATATGCCTGATAATAATTTGCAAACAAATATAAATTTTAAAGTAAACTCAACTCAAACTCAGTGGAGCAACAGCCCATGAGGGCCAGGGCTTACTGTGCCTATCCCAGTATACGTGACCTTTGAGCTGCATGAGCAGATGTCCCGATCAGGTGGTCAGTGTATTAAGTCGCCAAGCAAGCTTCGTGTACTCATTTTTTGACCCACTGCAGTAGGGATGAAAGGCTGAGTCGACCTAGCCCAGCCCGGGAATAGAACCCGGACCTGTGGTGTGGAAGGGCGTTCGCTACCACTCGACCACTAGGCCTTAAATTTTAAAGTATTATCTCTAATAATTCATTTTGATCTGAAACCTGATATTGATATAAATTTATCTTTTACATATATTTTGACCAAATATGTTTTAAATTTTACCAAATGATATGGTGTAGCATAGTGGTACTATTATATTATTTTTATACATATATTGCCTGACTCTTCTTCGGTAGATTTTTTGTATTTTGTCTCGTTAAACCCCTGCGTTTTTTTAATATATTGTCTGGTTACACCCCAGTGTTTTTTTTAAAAAACTATTATAAGGGTCTTAGCAACATCGTATAGTTTTTGTGTTGGTCACCAATGTAGTATTGTTATGGTTTATCTCAATGTTTTCCAATATATGTGTAACAAATCATTTTTATTTTTCGATTAGACTTAATTTTATTGATTGGGTAGTCAGGCTTGAAACTCTACCCATTATTGTGAATGTTATTGTTATAAAGTTACCATTATAAAAACATTTCCAGAGATCTCGGTTTACCATTTTGAAGTTTCGAGCTAAATAGACTTAAAATCAATACTAGATTTTGTTTTAAAAATTCATACTTTATAAATATTATTTTTGAAATTTGGTTTCGATGTTTAATATGAGAATTATAATAACTTTACAGCTCAAACTGTGGGACGTTTCCCTTAAAGAGGCGTGGAAGCGTGAGTCAAAAATAAAAGATTATTTAAAAAAAAACATTTATTTATTGAAAGGAAGCAAAGCGAAATACATTCTAAAAAATAAAATACACATTTATACTGACATAATACACTTATAAATGTAGAAAGGAAAAGTAACTTAATACTTTTATCCAATTACTTAAAAGTAACATGTACAAAATTCATTACTTATCTGCATTATTTGTATGGCTTATGATTAAAGTCGTTTTTTTAGCTTTAGAGTTAAATTACATTATTTTGCATTCAGTGCATTATTGTTATATGGGGAGGGGGGAGAACGCGATGAAAATTACGATTGAAAACTGGGCTGCAAATATTGAAAGTTTGATGAGAAGCACTATTTTACAGCGTTTTCAAATGCTTTTATACACGAAAATTGAAATAATACCCAAGTTTTTTTAAATATTTTTAATGCTGAGGGTTTTACGTTGATACTATTTATTGGATACACTTAATGGTGTTAAGAATTTTAAGTTATGATAAGATTTAGTTTAATTGAATAATGTTCACATTTGATATGAAAATGAACTACTTTAAATGTGTAAAAAATGATAAAAGATCGGAGAGGACTTAGGCTGAAAAAAATAAATGTAGATAGAAATAATAATAAATAAGAATAGAGTAGAATGACACAGCACCTCAGGGAAAGTTACACCTATCACTGTCAAAATACTATTGCCTCTAAACTTGCACTTTTTGTCAGAATATATCAGTGTTTTTTTTATAGAATAAAATATAATATAGGCAAAAATAATGCACAAATAGTAATTTTAAAAAAAATCTTTTTTTGGATAACTTGCAATTTTCCGTTTTGAAATTTTTTTGTTTTTCGAGTTATTGGGAGATATTATGCACGATAATAAGTAAAACGTGTTGTCTTAATGATTGTGCAACGCGTGGGTTAATATCCTAATTTGTTTCTATTCAACCTGTTTTCACCCTAGCTGCTCTCATTTACAATTTTATATCTATTTCTAAAAACATTTGCTTTTTAAGAAATTATTTTTCTGCATTTTAAAAATTTATTTTTGTGAATTAATATCCAATATTAATAAGGTTGTACATAACTGTTTCAATATTTTTACACAC
>BMAV01006101.1:1139591-1157437 GCA_019973955.1 Trichonephila inaurata madagascariensis | reverse complement strand
GTGATACCAGCTCCTGGGGAATAAGCTAGGTCTGCAAAGGTAAAAAATACCAACATTTGCAATTACACGTTTTGCGCAGACGTCGGATAGTTTGCCCAGACTCATGCAGACGTTCGCGAGAATGCTAATTATGACGGATATGATAGAGAGCAACATAGACTATACTATTTTTCTAATGACATTTAAACTTTTAAAAATGGATGATGGAAGAAATAAATCTTTAAATAAATATCATTGTGCAATATGTTCCAATTTAAAAATTATAGATACGAAAAATAACATGATAATTATCGTATTACTTAAAAGTAATTTGTTTAAAATATATAGTACTTACAAAAGTAATTTGCTTAAAATATATGTTACTTAAAAGTAACAAATAGAAAATTTAATACTTTCTTGTGAATTTGTACGGTTTATAGTTAAGATCATATGGTAGCTTTAGCGACAAAGTGCATTATTATTGTGCAAGGGGGGGGGCGTGATAAAAATTATGATTGAAAATTGGGTCGCCAGTAGTGAAAGTTTTAGAAGCACTGAGATAAATGAAACACCCCGAGAGTACGTAGTTTTCCTTGCAGTGGTACACTGCGTGTGTGAAAAAGAGTTTTACAGAGAGGGTACTCTTCCCAGGATTAACTTGAAAAAGATCATGGTAACTTGTAGAAAATATGAGCAGGATTGCCAGATTTTCGATAGATTTGAAGAAAATTATATTTTTAAGGAACTTTCGAGAAGTAGCTGGCATCGACCTTTATTGAAATTTCTGTGAAGCTATACGAGGGACTTCTGATATTTTTCAGTCAGTCGAGGTCAAAGTCTGTGTGAGCGTTGTGTGCGATGAGACAAATCAATGGAATTGTTCTAGACCAGCGGTTGACAAAATTTTTCACCTCACGGACCAGTAAATTCATAGTTTAAATCCCGCGGACCACTAATAGTATTTCTTAAGTGTTAAATTATTGTTATGAATTGAATCCTGTTTTAGTGCATTTTAAAATATGTGATGAGTAAGTATATTCCACATTTTTCTGCGGACCAGCGAAATTTTCTCGTGAGCCACCACCTTGGCGAGTGTAATTGTTCTAGTTGTTCTGTTTCTGGAGCACCATAAAACTTACTTATAACGAGTTCGTTCTTTTCATCACTGCAAATAAACTGTTTTAATATTCCTTTGTGTATATATGTAGATTTGCCTTCGTGTAATCCTTTGCTTGTCCTTGTCCATTTATAAATTTGTGATTATTCAATTAATGGGAGTTCTTGGCTGTTTGTCTCCAACGTAAATTGCCAACAATATATATAGGCAATAATAAGAGTGGTATTGATTAAATTTTTAATGTTTTTATGCTAATTTTTAATGCTGTGATTTATGAAGCAATAAATATCATCAGATATTTTAAACTCAATCAATCATTTGTATGAATATTTGCATATTTTTTAAGATAAAATTATGTATTTTACTTAAAATTATTTTTTAAAAATAAATACCGCAAAATCCGGCGTATAACGGGCTTCTATACTTTTAAGCTGCATTTTTTAATTTTTGTGTATATTCGCCGTATAACGCGCACCCCCATTTTTACGAAGAAATCTGAAATATTAGTATACAATGCATTTATGTTTTAAAGTCATTTATTCGAGGTATTATACGACTTTTGGAAAAATAGTATACTTCTAAAATTATCTTTCTTTTATTTCATATAAAGCCTGTCATTTCTTTTAAATTATCACTATTTAAATGTGTGTAGATGTAAGTTTTTTTATGCTCATTTCTATTGTTATTTTTGAAGATACCGCGTTTTTATACTCGGTATATATATATATATATATATATGTAAGGATAATTAAATTAGATTAAAAATTAAATTCCCTATCTAGTACTTAACTTTTATTTTTTTCATTACCTCTTCAAGTATCAAACTAATCACCCATTTATTTCTTCCGAACATATGGCATAGCCAATAAACATGTCTAATTCCAGATCGTTATATTTAATAGCCCTATATATCAGCATTAACTTTCAAGTACACTCATAAAATCCGCGATACTTACCGCATCTGTGTTTTAAGTGTAACCCACTTAAGATTTTCACGATGGCGTGCTTTTTTGCTCTCTTAACTTAGCTTCAGATGAAATCTAGAAATGATTGAATAAAGTTCCTTTTTAAAAACTAAGTCTGATTCTGACTCAAAACATGTCACATATATATATATATATATATATATATATATAACGCGCACACTTAAAATTCTATCTTATTTTTGGTGTTAAAAGTGCGCGTATACGTCGGATTTTACGGTGCACAATTTTGAAGAACTGAGTATGTGTAAACCACAGGAAGGCCTTATTTCACGATTATTATGCAATTAACATAGATCCTATTTTTGAAATAGCCCATTAAATAAGCACAGAAAGAAATAATAGTCTTTTACAAGCGTGACAAATATTGAAATATTCCTTTCATAATCTGGAACTGTTAATAGGTTAAAACTAAAAGATTAAAGCCTAAGGGTTGATTGTTACCAAAATTTTAAAAGATTTATCCAATTTATATGATTAAGCCAAAAAATTAATGAAATGAAATGATTTGAATTAATTGATAGAATTATGCAAGCGTAATTTGTGACAGTGCTTTGAAAATGTGTTTTTAGGGGTATGTTTGTTGCAGACAGTAAGGTTATAAAAACATTTTCAATTTTGGGTGAGTTAGTGAATATATTAACGTCGCACTGTTCAGCTACACGAGGGCTTTTGGTGACTTACCACGTAATTTTGAACCATGGTCAAGTGACGTGGATGGCACCTGAGCTGGCACCCCTCTCTCCTAACTACCACACCACACCAACTGGGCTCGAACTCGTGACAAATCCAGCCACGATCCGATACCTATACCACTCGGCTACCGCGGCTTTCTCAATTTTGGGAAGTCAAAAGATTTTCGATATATTAGTATAATCTTTCTCTGAATTTCATACCAATATCTATTTCAATATTCTATATAAAACTCGTTTTATTTTAAAATATTTGTTGTTTTGGCTGTTGTTTTCGTACGAGTACCTTCTCTTCTTTATTAATGCAGATTTTGCATGAGTATTTGCTTAATAAATTGAATAATATTTTTTTAAAACACACTATAAATTTGAGAAAAAATTCACTCATTCGTAAGGTATTGAGTTATTCTAAAAAATGAATCAAACAGTAGATTTTATGAAAATACGAGCAGGAAGTTAACGGAAGTTATTCTTTGTTAAATTTCATTGGAAATCGTCAAAACCACTTTTCTCATTTGCGAAGATTTTCTCCGAGGATATATGACGTAACTGTAAGGAAATTTAAATAATTCAATAGTAAAAAAAAAAGTAAGACATTTTATCAGTTTTCCTCATTGACACTTAAAAGGCTTATTTATTTATTTTGAGAAATTTAAACTCAATTTAGTTCAAAAAGACAGTGGCAGATAAATTTAATTTTAAAATAAGATTTAGAGCTAAACCGTTATTGATGTTAAACCTTACGATTGTGACAATCTAAGTAAAGTGACAAGAATAAGCCTTAAGATAATTCTTCTCTGATATTGGCAACTTTTTATCTAAGCCATTAGAGGATTTTATAACCTTATTGATTTCTCAAAAAACTAATCTCATTACTATTTTCTTGATAAAATCCGACTTCCAACAACACCAATTTTGAAGAAAATAAGAAAAGGTTATTATCAACACAAGTAAAGGAAAAAAAATTAAGTTACCTAAGAATATTCTGAGAAAAGTCTCTTTCAAATAGCTGTATAGAGACACACATCCCAGAGCCCCGTGCATGTGTTTGGATGGCTTCTCCACAAGCTATCTGCCCTATAAGTAAGAGAGAGAGAGCAAAGGGGAAAACGTCCGAGGAGGCTCCTATTCATTGAATTCTTGCCAACGAGGCTTTGTGATGGCTTGAATAGATCAATGACTTTATCGGATTGTTGGAGAAATGTAATCGGATTTGTTCGATTCAGAAGAGAAATGCCGTAACTTTTTTTATCTGCTGCTCTTCAACCCTCCCACCCGTAAACAATAGTCACAGCTCTCGAAAGAGGAGGGTGAATATCCCTTGAAATCCAAGTGTAATACCATTTTTACAAATTAACTCTTTCGTAGACTACAGTATCCAGTCTGATACGCAAACAATTCTTTATTGTCAATTCTTTTCCATGTATTGTTAAAATTTCCAGACATGTGGTGAACTCGTTCATCCTTATTGGCAGGGAGCAGGTTCAGTAAGGAAATGATTTTTGCTCTGCGATGTCTGGCTGAACAATCGGTCGTGCCCGAAATATTTTAAGATCGTTACCCTTGAAGTAATTGGGTCCACTAGAAATACTTCTGAATCCGACAAATATAAAAAAATAATAATAATACAGAAAAGAATAAATGGGAAAAAAAAAGAAAATTTTCGTATTGCACATTGTTGGGTATCTATTGGGATAATATTGAATTTTTTAGAGCATAAACATAATTTTTTGTAAATGTAAAACACGTTCTTAACAAGTCGTCATCCTAATCTAGAATCTTTTAACTGTTTTGCTTCCTGCTCAAGATACAGCAGCCCAAAATAAAGATACAGGCATTATCTTGTATGGCCGCCTAGATTTCTTAGCTAATCTAAAACAGGAGAAAAATATAAACCACTGGGAAATAGTTGATGGTACTTAATAATAATTTTCTTCGAAATTCTCAGAGGAATATTTCTCAGAAATTTGGTCAAAAGAGTCTCGATGTCTTTCACAATGCATAGGTAAACAACTTACGCAAACAAACAAACAAAGAAAAAAACAATTGCCGTACTTCCAATCGCCAGTCTGTTTCTCCCCTTATATAGCACTAGTGGGCGGAGCTACGGTCACCCGTGATGTGCGTCTGCGCTATAACGCTAATGATTTGCAAATTTTATCGCTGCCAGCGCATGATGTAAATTTCACATGGTTTGCGTGCTTTCTTTCCATTTATGCACGCATTTTATCTAGCCGACAGTGTAATTTGTTTTATATAGCTTTATTAGAAGGTATTTTTAGTCAATAATAACGTAGTTTCTACGGGAAAACAATAGAAAGGTAAAAAATAAATAAATAGAAAAGTCCGTTTAAAGCGTGTGAAAATGATTTCATTATATAAATTGCAACTATGTTAATAAACATAGGCTGTACATAGGATAAAAACTACTGTACCTCAGAAAGCAGTAAACTTGCTGCAAGAACTTTGGAAACAAAGTAACTCAGTATGACAACGCCCATAAAAATACTTTATGTCAATGATTTCACATCCAAGGCAATGAAAGGATTAAATATGCATAAAACTGTACGAATAAATGAAGAGATAAGCTATTCAGCTAAATCATTCTCATTAGAAGAGTTGCTAATGTAACCTCACCTCTGGTGCCTTAATCCTTTTTGTCGCTGCTTGTGTGGGATGCTGCGCTTCATTTTATAAAATTTTTTATGTGATTAGGACGAAGCAAAAAGGAAATATATTGACGAAAATAGAATGTGGATGAGAATATTAAAGAGTTTCAAATATTTGGTACTTTGAAAGTAAATAATATATTATTCAAAACGTTGGGAACACAACTGACGTGGTTCGATTAATTAATATTACATTCAAAACATGACATAAAATGCATATATAGAGTTTTGTAGCGTATTGATTACTAAGATTTGTCATATTATTCCTCGGATTCATATAAAGTAAACAGGAAAATATTATGAACAATAGTTATGGCCAGAATCTTGGGATAATAAGAATCTTCCCGAATATTGTGATTCTTACGTGATTGAAATTCGAAATGAAAAACATCTCCTTCAACGGGTTTCATACATATGCAACTATCACTTGATATCAAACCCCATGCGTTCTCCACCAATACAACACGATCCTGCGAGTTTTTGAAAAAAAGTTTTTAAAAATATATAATTGCTAATAATGTTAATGCGCGGAATTAAAAAATATCCTTTTGATTTAAATATTTTGCTTTTTTTCTTATATAATGAAGACACAAGATAATGCTTTTTATTTTTTATTGTGAGAATTTGAATACTAATTTGTACATGTTGTTGTGGAAGATACTTAAGTTATGATTTCGCATTTTCAGAGCTCTCTGGGGAGGAAAGGGGGGGGAAGGCAAAAATTAGTTTGTGGCTATTGGTATCCAACTGTAAGGTGCCGCACTTAAAAGCGATACCAAGTCCAAGGGAATGTACTAGGTCCGCAATGGTAAAATACCGATTCACTGCTCCATTAGGAAAAAAAATTACTTCTCATTTAATCTTTACTTTCCTACCATACATATCTGTGTACAATATATAAAGCAATTGATACTTTCTCAGAAAGGATCATACAATTTTGAACAATCTTGAAGCTCAAAAAATATATTTGAGTATCAGCCTAGAAACACTGGAGGGAACGATTCCGTTTTCGTTATTATCACACCCGTCATGTAAAAAATCTGTCAGGGCCGTAGGTAGGCTAGTGATTAGAGCATCGGACTCCAGACCTGAAGGCCTGGGTTCGATGCCCGATGCCACCAAATACCCTCCGAGTATACATGGAGTACGTGCTCGTTAAATCAGTGGGTCCGAAAGTCTTGTGGGTGGTCGCAGCTGAAACCATGAGTGCAGGAGCTGAAGAATATTTCCCTCCCCTCCAGTTTTATGCCTAAATTTTGGAGGTGGAGATCAGTGGTGTCGCCATCTATTGTAAAAAAGTCCAACCTGTCTCACAGGCTCTACCAATATTCATTCTTTCAATTCAGGAATTTCAGCAAGCTAAATCATACTGTCACCTGTATGGTGCTCAAGGCTAAGGCCAACGACAGGCGTACATCTAGGCCCTTGCTACGATGAATTTCGTGGACCTCGATCTGACTACGTCAGACAGGTGGCATTAGAAGCAACAACAGAAAACCTGTCACTCATGTAACTTATTCAAAAAAAAAAAATGTTTTTCAAGAATATAAAACTATTAGTTTTACAGAGGAAAGTAAATTGAATGGTAGCGTTGTAAGGAGTTGGAAAAGTTATTTTCTAAATATGTGGATTAAGAGATGATTGCTCTCTGATTTTCTGCATTAATCTTGCCGTAAAATTGATTAAGGACTCTCTCCGGTGGAACTCCTAATTTTCTTATTTGCTCTGTCTTGGTCTCTTCACAATGTAATTTCCACAGGTAAACTTGCTGGGAAGGTTCAGTCCATTCTGAACTGCCTTGAAGATTGCGGAATCAACTTTTCTCATCTTCATATCTCGGCCATAATAGAGCTGACCAAAGAGGCTTTTTACTAGGATATGGTCCTTTCGATGTTATCCCACGGAAAGCATTTAGCTTGGGAAAGAACGGCCAGGAACACCGAATTCTTGGCCTCACCTAAAGCTTTGTGTGCTAAAATAATTTCTGACAGTTCATCAGCGACTAAAATGAAAGAAATCTTGTTCTGACTTCAAATTATCCCAGATTCTTACAGGGTATGGACATTTTAAGAGCTATTTGTGTAGGTTTAATTTAATCGAGAAAGATAGCTGTTATATTGTCAAGATATTGAAATTACGGAACATGTGTCTCGTTGTATTGTAACCAATAATTTTGTAAACAAGAAAATGAGTTGAAACTTTTATGTATTCCCTGGCCACCTGTTTTGTCCTTGTTGGCCAATGCTTCTGAAAGTCTTAATACTTTAAGTAATTTTGTTAACAGTTTAGATTTTTAAAATTTTATAGAGGTGCCTACCCCTTACCCTTTCATTTTTATTTTATATTTGTATTATAAATATATTTATATTTTTAGATTTAAGTTAGATAATGCTGTGGTCATTTACATCTGTAAGCTCATATTATGCATTGTGGATCATAAGAAGTTATGTAAATAAATTAATTAAAGAAACTCCTTCAAATTGATATCCCATTTCATTTACTTTTACGGTTTTAGACCGTAATTTCCCACACGTTGCTCTAATTTCGAAACTTAAACTAAAAGATGACGATTTAGCTGTTACTGGAATGAATATACAATCCAACTCAAAGCAAGGGGCAGTTCACGTTGGTTTGCATGGTTTAGGGCTTGTTGAAAGTTCGTCATGAATAATTAAACTCTGTTATTCACGAAATGATTCACACTCCCTTAAAAACGTCAACCAGGGAACAGAACAGAACAGAGAACATAACAGAAAACAGAACAGAGAGCAGTCCAGGGAACAGAGCAGAGAAGAACATAGAACTGAGCAGAACAAGACAGAGAAGAACATAGAACTGAACAGAACAGGACAAAGAAGAACAGAGAACAGAAACAAGAACGTAGAACAGGGCAGAGAAGAACAAAGAACAGAGCAGAGAAGAACCGAGAACAGAACAGAACACGGCTTTTCGAAATGAGACTTTTTCTTGATGCGCAGCTGCATTGTAGAGTTCATGTCCCAAGATGGGGAAAATTAGTAAGTTTACTCTATTTCTCATCATAATCTCAAGATCTTTCATCAAAAAGAAAAGAACTTATCTTATTTACAAAATTAAGTTTATTTGAGTACATTTTATTTACATAGATATGCTTGTGTTTACATTTTTTTATATTTTTTATGCATAAATAACTTACAATTTTAAACTGTTCTTACAACAAATGATAACTTATTTATTAGTTATATTTGGTTATTAATTTTTAGGGCAGCAAAGAATCTTGTTTCTTTATTCGTTTTGAGAAAAAATTTGGATTTCTTAAAATATTTCTTTTTAATTATCTTTTTTTCACACTTGTTGATATCTATAATGTAACGAGACAGAGAAAGAGATGCATTCGTTTGGAAATTTGTAGTCGTAGTAGTTGAGAAAAACTTATTAGTTTTGATCACATAATCGCTTAATTCATTAATTTTAACACATCAGGATATTTACTTACCTCTTCGCTCAAGTACAAAAAATACAAGAGAATTACCCCTTAAAGAGGAGTACAAAGGGAAAAGTAATACAAAAAAAAAATCACTTTTTCAAGTGAAGGGAAAATTACTAGTTTTATTTATTTATTTTTTTTTTTTTAGAAATTGCACAATTGTTTTAAGGAAAGTTTCAATCGCAGAGTAAGCCGCGTGTAAGCTCTGTTCAGAAGAAATTTTTTTGTGCAATTCTTTTTGATGCAAATGCAATTTTATTTTTATACAAACTTTTATTTATGCAGTATATGAATTTCAACGGCTTTGACACCACTGCAATGTTTTTTTAATCAATGTGCACTTCAAGACCCTCTGTTCAATTGTTATAAATAGTGTTCCGACAATGCACGTTCCATTGCTTTCTCTCAACGCACTCGATTGAAGACGAAACTGTTAATAACAGTGACATTATCAATAGATTTGAAGACGGACAAAAAGAGCTGGACTCTTTGAGAGCGGATAGAATATATGCAGGATTCCAGTTTTCTAATAAATTGGAAAAATAGGTACCAATTCCGAAAGGAGTTAGAAATTCCCAAAACAGCTTCCATCACGCATATCTGGTTATCTTGACGCTTACAAGCAACTGACCAACCGTCCATCGACGCAAAAACTTATCACTTACTTTAAGATACCAAAAGATAAATCAATTGGAATTATATCTTCAAGTGATGAAAGGGATTTTGAACTTATTCATTACTGAAAGATGCGCGCTTTGGATTACGAGTAGTAGTAAATTATGTACATGCATTTTGAAAACTTTTCCATGCTTAACTTTTGACCATGAAAACTTTTCCATAAGAAATTAAATGTTTTTAAAATGTTTCCATGTGTAATTTTAATATTTAGCTTGTTTGGAAGAACATTCTTCTAAATTTCATAAATAATTGTAGTATTTTGTAAGTTCGACCTTTTTATTTATGTGGTTTTTCTCAGCCGCAAAAAAAATGTAGTATGTCGACAAAGTCGTTTGTTACATATAAGTGCTTACGAAGTTTTCGAATATTTTTTTGTGCAATTTTTTTTTATGCGCTGCCTATCTACCGCACAAAAACAGCTATTAATACTCTTTTATAAGGAATCCCTAATAATTTTGTCAAAAATTCAAGGTATAATTTTTTTAATGAGAAATCACAAATAACTGTGTCAAAGCATAGATTTTATTTTTTAAATGCGAAACAAAATAAAACGCTTTTTGAAAAATAAATATTATGAATTATTATTTAGAGAAAAAATATATAAGATTATATAAGATTATATAATTTTTATATTATAAGTTTTATAAAATGTACAAAAGTGTTTTATTGTTATTTTGTTTAATATACTAATAGTAAATATTGTTATTGCGTATATATATTGTGACGTCTTCGATTGGGGTGAACCCCACTCTGTCAATTTTTCTGAAGTCACTATATCTATTCATCCCCAAACAGCTGTTGGGTGACAAGTGCGGGTGGCCATGGGGGCATTGTTTGTTGTCTGGCCTCGGTCAAGCGCGGACATCTGGTCTGGAATTTACAATGGCTAGGGAATGCCGGTGACAATGGGCATTCCTATATGAAAGACTCTAATAGGCGAGGCCTGTATGCACGTCGGTGCATAGAGAGTGGGGCTGTGAGGCCCAGGTGTGAGATGAATAGATGAGAGTTATGGCGTCCTTGGATTCCAGACGGACGGGGAATGTGTTTGTGGTTGCCGCGCAAATGAGAGACGAAGGTGGCCCGGGGACGAGGGCAGATCTTTTCTTTGACCTGCCAATGAGGAAGACGAGGGCAGACCCTTTTCTTTTTTGACCTGCCAATGAGGAAAACGAGGGGCGAATGGTGGACCCACCCCTGGTGTTTAAAAGGGGTGAATTTTGAGAAGAAAAGAAACGGACAAACGGACGAGGAGGAGACTGGAGAAAGACTTGAACGAACGGAGAGGGAAGAAGCTTGGAGATAGAGCCCTGGAGTGAAACGGACGGAGCCCGGAATGGAAACAGAGAACCATGGAGAAAACTAGAGAGGAGCCTGGAAAAGCAAGGGATTGTCGAGTGCCTTGCGGAATAAGGATTGACCTCGAGTGAAAAAGACTGTCCGCCCAGCATTGGCCTGTTTAATGAACATTTTAATAACTTTTGAAGCTATTAAATGCTATTTAAATATTAAAATATGGCTGTGACAAATTTTTTTGTGTACTAATGACTGACGACGTTACAATATATATATATGACAGGCCCCAGGCCTGCTAGTAAAATGAGGAGGGCATCATCTCTATAATAACGTTTTTATTTTGCTTCAATCACATAAAATCCAACATGGCGGCTTTTTGGCGCTCAACCGAGTAGAACAATTACAATCAATTCGGCGAGGAGTCACCAACTAAGCCTTTTCGAGTATGCGTTCTTCTTCGTCAGCGCTCTCTCCTCCTTTAAATAGGCTTATTTACCCACAAATTCTTACGCGATGGTAAAGACTTCGCTCTATTTTTATATATTACTTATTTAATTTTGAAGCTAAACTTTTCAAACCTGACAATCCCCCCCCCCTTCCGCTGAAGCCAGGTTGGCCAATCCTGACTGGCAAGTCCCCAGAGGACAAAAATAATAATATTTCACTGATATCAAATTCCCCAAATGAAATAAAAATCTAGAAGATATAATAATTGTGTAAAAGAGTGACCTGGTGAATCCTGACATGTAAAAAAATAGCAATATTGAATAACAAAATATCAAATATTTGGTATAAGTATTGTGTTACATAGAATTGTTTTCTGAAAAATATCACACATCTAATATACTTTCACTATAACTATAATAATGAGGTTAAGAAAAAACAACATAAGGTAAAGATAATTCACATTAGACATCCAAAAACATATAGCAGAGTTAAACAACATAACATAAAATCAAATGAAATTCACACTGAATGTGTATCAATAGTAAATAATGTTGATAAAGTGATAGATGTTAAAAGTTACAAGTACTTCAAAATGGTATTGAATGTTAGAATAATGAGTACATAAATACATAGAAAGAACAGATATGGAGTAAATAACAACAAAATGAATTTAGGAGCGCCCCAAAAAAGAAAAGATTACAAAACTATAACGCAGAAATTTACCAAAATAAACACAACATCATTTTATCAAAATATCACTCGAAATATAAAATGAAAAGAAAAATAAGTGTATTTCAGATGTATCAAGTACAGGTAAAAGTTCAATCAATGTGTCCATCCTTTTCTTTTTTGTCATAATGTATCACACAGTCCTTTCTTGGAAAAATCATAGTTCAATGTTCATCATTCAGTAATTGTTTATCTCACAGTTCTTTTGTTTATTATTATTAGAATCACTACTCAACCAACTTATTTCAAAAATAAACCATAATAAAATCTTCAGAATATCACATAATATTTTGTAATTTTCAGAATATACTTCTATCACAGTGAAATTTTTATAACATGTATCACACATAAAATTGACCTCATCACCATGTTTTCATACAGTCCATAATTAAGACATTTTTTTTTCAAAAATAGTCTTCAATAATGTGTTTATTATGAATAAAGATACAATACAAATTCTCTCTTTCTCTCTCTCAATTACATTAAATTTTTATGTTCATGTCTTAAATTCGAATTTTAAAAGCAATTTTTATTATTATTTTTTTTTTCTAAATAACAATGCACTTCTTTCCCCCCCAAAAAAAAATGTTTGAAAAAACACTCTATAACAAATATAAATCAGAATTTAGCATAATTGGAAATTGGATTTTGAATGAAAAGGTTTTAATCTTGTAGAATGAACAATATCTGTTAACTTTCCTGTATATTGATTTGGTTTATCTATTTCATAAGTAACATTTGAGAGTTTTTTGACAATTTTAAAAGGTTTGAACTTTGAAGTTTACTTGAATTAGAGTATCAGAATTTTGATATAAGACTAAATCTCCAATTTTAAATTTTGCATTAGCATACTGTTTATCATACCTTTGTTTATTTATCTTATGATATTTAATTGTTCTGTTTACTGCAATCTATCTTGCTTGTTGTATAGGTGGATAGTTTAATTTAACTTCATTAGATAATGGCGAGTCATATGGCAAAGTTCCAAACATTAAATATGCAGAAGGAAAGCCAGTAACATCATGTGGCGAGTTATTGTATTCATGTGTAACTTGTTCAAATAATTTTGTCCAAGGAATTTTTGTAGTTGAATTAATTTTACATCTTAATTTTGCATCTAATGTCTGATTAACTCTTTCGTTCTTTCCATTGCATTGTGATCTATTTGCTGAAGTTAGTAATTGTCTAATATTATGATGTTTTAAAAATTTCTTAAATTTAGAAGAAGTAAATGCAGCATTTCTATCACTTAACAGTTGTTTTGGGCATTGGATTGAAAAAATTTGTTTTAAGCAATTTGTATAAGTTTCAGAAATGACACTTTTGGATGGAAATGTCCAAGCATATCTGGTAGCATGGTTCAGAACAATATGCAGGTATTTCTTTTGTGAATTATGATAATTAAATCCTCCTACAGTGTCTAGTGACATCATTTCAAATGGTTCTTCTGCTACAGGAACTTCTTCTAATGATCCTTACTTTTTTTGTGTAGATTTTTTATTAATTTGACATGTTTCACAACATTTAACAAAATTTGAAATATCTAATATAATGTCTTTCCAGTAGTAAATTGGGAAAATTAATTTTAACATCTTTTTCACACATGGGTGACCAAATTGTTCATGTGCAGTTGTAATTAATTTTTCTCTCAAAGCTAATGGTACTACAATTTTAATTAAATTCTTTTTCGTAATGGTTAATACATCATTATATTTTGTATATTTTGGATCATTAATGTTCTCTGAATTTTGGTATTTAATAATTTCATCAGTATTTAAAAAATGACAAATGGGTGATATATAATGTCCTCGACAACATGTCTGCTTCAACATTTAATTTACCTTTTATATAAACTATCGAATATTCATACTGAGAAAGTTTTAAACTCCACCACGAAATAAACGTCCAGTTAAATGTTTTACACTTTTAAGCCATTGCAAAGCAGCATGATCAGTATGTATTAAGAACTTGGATCCATGTAGGTAACAGTGAAATTTGTCTAAGGCATGTATAATCGCTAAACACTCTTTATCTGAAATTGTATAATTTTTTCATGTTTAAGTAATTGTCTCGAGTGATAAGCTATGGGGTAAAGTGTTCCATCTGGGTGTTCTTGTTTCAAGACTACGCCTATTGAATCCTGGCTTGCGTCACAAAACACATGACATGGATATATTGTGAGTTGTATAATTTAAGTATAGGTTTTGAGATTAAACAGCTCTTTAACTTTTGATAAGCTTCTTGACATTCATGTGACCAATTCCAAACTGCATCTTTTTTAAGTAATTTATTTAATGGTACTCTAAGTTTTGCATAATCTTTTAATAAATTTTTGATAAACACTAATGGAACCAAGAAATCTTTGGAGTTCTTTTACATCTTTAGGTGGTGCTAATTTTCTTATTGTTTCAATATTTGGATTACTTGTGGAATAATGACCTTGTGTTATTTCATATCCTAAAAATTTTATTTTTTCTTGTGCAAACTGACATTTTGATTTTTTTAAGTCTAATGTTTTCGTTTTTACAAATTTGAAATATTGTATCTAAATGAGTTAAATGCTCTTCCCAAGATTGTGAGAAAATTATAATATCATCAAAATAATTTAAAGCAAAAGTTAACTGATATTTTTGTAAAATTTGTCTTATAGTTCTTTGGAAAACAGCTGGGGAATTTTTCCAGCCAATTGGAAGTCTTAACCATTCATAGAGTGCAAAATTAGTTGTGAAAGCCAGTTTCTCTGCGTCTTTTTCATGAATTTTAATGTGCCAATAGCCACTTGTTAAATCGAGTGTAGAGAAAAATTTAGCATGAGTTAAATTATCAATTATACAAAGTGTATCAGAGGTACAGGAGTGGAATCTTTTCGTGTAATTTCATTTAATTTTCTATAATCAATACATAATCTTGATTTTTTTTCTTCATCCTTTTTGTATACTTAAGTTACAGGGGCTGCATATGGGCTATGGGAGGATCTAATAAAACCTGCTTTTAACAATTATTCTATCTGTGTTTGTTTTTCTTTAGATTCTTGTTGACTGTTTCTACAAGGGCGTAAACTTATAGGAAGCTCTAAGATTAAATGAATTCTTTGTGGTTCTAAATTGATACAACCTACGTCATACTTATTTTGTGAAAATATGTTTTGAAATTTGTCAAGGAGTTGGGTTAAATGTTCCCATTTCTCACTAATTTGTTTTGGTACTGTGTCCTCAACAACCATGGCTTGTTTAAACAATCTTTTCAGATCAGCTTCAGGGCTGTCTGGTACTTGATCTAAACCTTTATTATTCTTAACGTTAATATTATTTTCATTATTAGCATTAGAATAGTTCATAATTTGATCATTATTAAGAGTTTTACAATATGTCCCATGATATGTTCTCAACTCACTGACACACTTATTTACAAATTTAACATTACTTAAATTTTTACCAAATTGAAAAACACACATTTTACGAATACTAATGTCAAGCGTAAATAAATGTAAATATTCAAGTCCTAAAATAATATAAGGCAATTTAGTATCAATTACAAACAAATCTATTTTCTTAGATATACTTCCAATATTCACATATAAACTGTAATTATACCTTTGGGATGAATAGTCCCACAAGTTTGATTTATGTTTACATCACTATTTTTTAAAGATTTAAAACCCTTAAGTTGTTTAGGTAAATTTATTGGAATTAATGAAACATTGCTTCCTGTGTCAACTAGAGTACAAAAGTGCTTGGAACATACCGTTGAATCAATTATTAGTTGTCTTCCTTGCCTCTGGACGTTTTCGTCATTTCTGTGCGGGCGAAAATTATGTCGATTCTGTTGCACAAACTGCCTAGATTGACTGTTGAATTGTTACCTTCCATTGAATCTCACCATGTGATGATGTTGATGTCCATTATATCCTCTTGATTGGAATCGGTGGCGTGGATCAGTTTCTCTGTGTACACTACCGTATGTTTAATTATTCCATCGGGTATAACTTCCAGTTTCTACCGCATTTCGGCTTGGATTGTCCGGTGTTACTGCGATTAATTGCCGCATTGTCGAAATCCATTCGCAGGGTTTCGAAATCTTTTTAATAACCAAGAATTTTTAAAATTAGATGGGACTGGATAATGTCATATGTTCCACAATGGAACTGTCATCGTAATTTAGTTTCTTCCCTAACGAAAGTTTTTCCGTAAAAAAGGAAATTAATTCTTTAGCTTTGTTTAATTTTCGGTTGTGAGATTTTTGAATCTCCTCTTGTCTAGTCGCATCAAACACTGTCATTAATAATTCTTTGCTCTCTTGGTAAGACTTTTCAAATAGTTGGTTATCATACCAAAATTTAAGTTAAACTCCCGTGAGATATCTAGCAATATTTTGCTTCTTCCATTGTTCGTCTTTTTGAAATTCCAAACATTGTTGATCAAAGCAGTCAAGAAAACTTTTAAAACTGCTAAATTTATTCGTGTCAAATTCAGGAAAAAGAAAGATTGTTTCGAAGTGTTGACTGGTGACTCCTGCCGGAAAGAGTCGTCCTCCATGGTAGTATTGTTTTCAATGCAGTCGCTAGTTCGAAAAAAATTTTTTTTTTGAAGTTCATTCTTTTGATTTTGTGGCATATGTTGCGGCTCCTTGCGTGATCCTGTCGACTCTTGACAGGCCCCAGGCTTGCTGGTAAAATGAGGAGGGCATCATCTATATAATAACGTTTTTATTTTGCTTCAATCACATAAAATCCAACATGGCGGCCCTTTGGCGCGCAACCGAATAGAACAATTACAACCAATTCGGTGAGGAGTCACCAGCTAAGTCTTTTCGAGTATACATTCTTCTTCGTCAGCGCTCGCTCCATCTTTAAATAGGCTTATTTACCCACAAATCCTTACGCGATGGTAAAGAGTTCGCTCTATTTTTATTTATTACTTACTTATTTTGAAGCTAAATTTTTCAAACCTCCTGACATATATATATATATATGTATATAGGCCAATTCTCTACAAACAAGAGATAACATCCAAATAATAACATTCGACAAACACACAGACAGCAGGAAAATCACACAATGAAGGACAAAAGAGTAATCGAGATTATAAATATAAAATGGATGCTGCAGTGTTATAAACATTACTGACTTAGGACAGCTATTATATAAAAAATAATTTATATAAAAGTGGGGTTGAACATGTTTTTTAGCCAGCCAACTTTCCCCCTTTTTTTGTAAATAACACTGAGCAAAAACCAATAGTAAATAATGGATAGGAATATCTAAATCCATTACAAGATAGAGGTAACTTACCTAAAAATTGCACTTACAAATGCAAAGCCCGCGCTAAATCTGAGTGCAAACATTAATTTATTGCCAGATTCTATACCCTAATACAGATTTAAATCAAAAGAATGGCTGAAATGTAGCACAACAAAAGAATAAAAAGAATGGAAATAAAAATTAATAAGAGTTGCATATTATAGCATAATTATAATAACACCAGAGTAAATATGAATAAAATAATAGTAAGTAATTTAAAATCTAATATTAGATTATGGAGATAACTATAACAATAAAATATTTAAGTTTATAGTAATAAACTATTATCAGTCTCAGAATTTTAATCCTAACTATTTTGAATAGCTTTATTTATATAACTATTAATAAAATTAATTGGGTATTTCTGATTTAAGCAATATTTAGTAAAAAGTATATAGTTATTTATAATGTCTGATTTTTTTGACACAAGAAATTTATTACGTTGTATATAATTAATAACAATATTTCTGAATATAGAAACATGTACATTA
>BMAV01006101.1:1095314-1134591 GCA_019973955.1 Trichonephila inaurata madagascariensis | reverse complement strand
TTATAGAAGCATTTTTTATAAAAGGAGAACATTTTGAAAAAAGTTTATTCTAAGTTAATTTTTTGCCCAAATATTGTATTTAAATAATTTTTTTTCACATAATGTCCTTAAAACATATACATGTATTCTAATCTAAGTGACACTAAATATCATGAAAAGTATCCATTTATGCGCTTTTTTAAAATCACGGTTCCGAATGTAGTCGGATAAAATTTAAAAAGCAACAAATACGACCACCTACTGCACCATACATCCAAAACTGAGCAAATGCTTTTTCAATAGTTTTCTATACATAATAATTTTGATATATTAAATCTTGAGTTACAACGTTTTATTCCAGATGAAAATACCTCCAAAAAATATTTTAAGCCTCTATCAACTTCTACAACTACACTACCAAGGATTCCACTGTGGTAAAATCTAAATGTTTTATCATGTTTTATTTTCTTCAGATCTATTCTTGCATTTTCCAACATCACGTCCAAAGTTCAATTATCTGAGTTGCTAGCAGCCAATGAGATAAGGTCTTTCATTCTATGTCAACAGTAATTAACGTCACACTAAAAAGCAACTCGAGGACAATTGTCAAAGTACCTCGTCCTTTTGAATCTCGGTCAAGAAATGAGGACGACACCTGAGCTGGCACAAACCCTGTCCTAACTATCACACCTTGCTAACGGGACGGCATCGATCCTCAACAGATTTAACATAGAGTGGACCCTCTACACAACGGATCTTCAGTGGCACCAGGACTTGAACCCGTGACAAGCAGTTTAAGAGTTCTTAATCATAATCACTAGGCTATCGCACCACAGCCAAAACTAGCTTTGTTCGCCGCGTCAAAACCAAACTTCCATGCCTGTCTTTGATCTTCGTAACCTTCGAAAGCCCGTCCTCTAGCACTACTAGCAAATATTCTCCAACATTTAAACAGGAAAACTTCAATATATCATGAATTACAGTTTCGTTACTAACACGATTGTCCACAGGAGGTAATCTAATCGTTGTCGCAATAGTACTTTTGCATTTAGGAAATGCACAATGAGAGGAAACACGAGGGAAAGGATTTTAAACGAGGCAAATTTAACGGTTTTTTTGCGGTGGGAAGCTTGTTTCTGACATTTCTGCTATTTTAGGAGTCTCGTTCTACTTTATATGGTCTTATAATGAAAACATGCCGGAGCTCTAACGGTGCAATCAGGATCTGGTAAGGCATGGCGTCTAGTACACAGAGACCGCAGAGCCTTGAGGAGAGATGTCAAAACCACTCGCATGGATTCGACCTAAGAAATTCATCAGGAATTTCCAAATGTTTCTGTGTGTCATAAACTTCGAAATCTCCTTTTTTATGGCAGAGTTTTTTCTTATAAACTAAACAGTAATGTGTACTTCAAGGTATTTCAAACGTCTATCACAGTAGTGTGACAGTAGATACAAGTGGAGTCTTGAAAGATGGTGGCAAGTGGTCCGGAGTGACGAATCAAGGGGAACTCTCTAGCTATCCGATGGCAAAGTCTGGGCGTGGCGACTAACCAATGAACTCTCTGAAACTGATTGTATTGTTCGATAGTGAAATTTAGGTCAAAATGCTTTGGGAATTCATTTCATGATTTGACCTTTGCTTCCTGAGCAAGGACGTTTCAAGATGGAAGACCTACTCTTCATTTTGGACAATCCTGTGCTGCCTTCAATGTTGGAACATGATCATGCTCATGTTCGTAAAGCAAGTTCTATGCAGAAAGGATTTTCCTACCCGGATGTTAAGGAATTGGACTGGCGTTCTTAGAGTCCAGACTTGAATACCAATGAGATGAACTAGGACGTCGATTGCGGTTTAGAACACGACGCCTCAAATCGTTGATAGAGCTGATCAGTGTTCTAATGCAAGAATGGAGTGCAACTTTCCAAAACTAGTTGATCCATCCCCCACAGGTTGTCAGCTGTAATTACAGCAATAAATCATCAACCTCATGAAAACTTTTGTCCGGGAAAGGGAAAATAGTCAAATCTCTCAACACTTTTTCCATCACGTAAAGCATCTCTAATCTCTTGATGCTAAAATGAACAAGCTTTTCAAAAACACTTTGTATACGGATGAATACATTGAAAATAAAATTGATAGAAATCAGCTTAGAAACAAATTGAGAAGCGTTCACTACTAGAGGCAATGATTATGACTTGTGTGAAGATATCTTGAGATATCAACAATGTATGCAATGGATTATGAGATGGCAATACGAACAGAAAGAGCTCATTAAACGAATACCGCTTGTAAGGAAAGGAAAGATTACTTGGGCCTTAAAAGAAATGGAATCGCTAGATGCTCAGCCGATATTTAAAATTTTATGACAATGTTCTAGAAGACGAAAGGGCTACAATAGAACAAATTAAAAAATTTGTGCTTGGCTTTGTCGACTGACTTATCGCCAAGTTATTATCATCTATTCACTTAACTGAAGCTAACTAGTAAGGATCTTCAAAAAAAAGAAAGAAAACGCCTCTCATGTGATTGGAGGAAACAGTTTTCGTGGGCATGGAACATGACAAACGCTTTTGAATCTTCATGACAAAGTAACCATGTATGTATATTCATTCCATGTATTTTATTCCGTAATGTTTTATATTTTTTTCATGGTTCATAGCAGATTAAAAAAAACAACGTATGCACTTGGGTAACATCAATAATAGTAAAATGTATGATTAAGAAAATTTAGTTTTTATTTTAGCCATTTTTATTGTTATATATAACAACAATGTACTAAAACAAATCTGATTAGGTTAATATAAACTAGTTTCATTTCATTAAATCGATACAAAAAACGTTTTTGAATTAAATACCAGACACTGTATTATGGATGAAATGAACTATTATGAAACACATATTTGTACACAATCTCTTTTTTCCGAAGACATTTTCGTATTCTTTTGTCCCTGAGAAATTTTGTCGTGAATGGAATGATAACAAAAACATATTTAGTATTAAATAAATATTTTTCTCAAAGTAAATCGGAACATGAAAAATACACAAGGAAATCTTTGCATGTAAAATTTATGTTTTATCAGTAAATAGAGAAAATAAAGCTTTAAGCAACCAATAATCGATTTACAAATCAAGGAAGTGGAAAGGAGAATAAATAAAAAAAGTATTTCAAACTATTATTGACAAGAAACCTATTGCAAATCTAATATGCAGAAATTGCATTTTATCTATCATCCAATAACTTTTGACATACATTTAAGTAGATTAAATTTACCATTTTTTTTTATAACTTCGTAGGATTGAATGTTGATATGGATTTTTGAGCTTCCTTTAGAATTTATCTTATTTACTTTAAAGACAAACGCAAAAAATAAATAATACTTTTTTATTTAAATTCATTATAGCTTTCCTCATACTTTGTACAGTATATCAACTGAATCATTTGAGTCTAGCTCTTCAACCGTACCGAATGTACATTTGACAGGTTTCTTTGACCAGAGATAAATCATTTCCTATATATGTGAAAACTGTCTTACACATTAGTTCTATCGGTTCATGATGAAAGCAACCCGTTCAAAGGAAAGTTAAAATTTTGAAATACGCGTACTATAAGAAGGAAATCCTTATAATCCTTCTGTTTTGAATTGAAATCTTTCATTAGTTTAAATTTACTAACTTTCAAAAATATATTTACTTAGGAATCCAATAAGCATGTTTAACATTCCAAAATATAAAATAAAGCTTATTAAAGACAGTTCCATCAACGATAAATCGTTGCAAGAGAACCAAGTCTTGTGGAAAGCACTACTTTATGGTTTAATGATTATCGGAATTTCAATACCAGAGGAACATGCGTCAAAAAATGTCACATTTAGTCTGGCGTTATCTAGTAAATATATCAAGAGGATTTTAAGAGATTTTTGGGCTGCAATACTTTTGATTATGTTGTTTATTAATGTGTACGAAGTAGTGAGTATGCTGCAGAAAAAGCATTTGATTGTTTTTGTAGATACAGTTCTCTTAATCGCACTGAGAATTTCCACTCAATCGAGTCTACAGAAATTGGTGAATTATTTCAAAAATATGGAAAGCATCTTTCTCTCTTCTGAAAAGCCTTCGTGGAAAGCGAGTTTCAAGCAATGGATGAAGATGTGGTGTGTTTTTGTTTCCATTTACAATATTGCTGCGATTTCTAATGTCGCAATTGCGATCACTGATGTCCATTATGAGTGTCCAGCATTGACTGATTTGTCTCTGCATCTCCAAAAATGGCCGACTCTGGTCAAATTTATTCGTATAATATTTCCAGTTCTGATAATTTGCCGAAGTGCTCTTTCCAATTACGCCCCAACAATGAGCGCATTGGTATGTGCTTTTGCTTTCAAGATGGAACGAAAAATAATCCAGAACCAAAATGAGAAAATTGCTCGGAGAATGCGAAATGGTTTATCCAATGAAGCCTTTTCTGAAACATCAGCAGTGATGCGCTCTACGACCACTTTTCTCCACTCCGTCACTGAATCTTTGTCTCTGATGGTGCTCATCCTAATCAGCTACTGGATCAGTAATATATTTGTATGTATCACCAACATCTTACACGATAAGGTGGCCGGGATCCAGATTCTGGTATTCCTCACTTGCGTAGTGGTCATTTTCTCATCCATGTTCACTTACCTGGTGTATCTGGCTTTTATGGTCCGGCAGGAGTACCAGAATCTCAAGCACCATCTTCTGTCTGTTGTTGAATCGAACTCAGAATTATTCGAGAGTGCATCCACTGCTGTGAATTTCGAGTTGTTCGGTCGCATCCACGATGGATTAGAAGTGAAAATAGTCGTGACACCTTTGGATTTATTTACTGTCGACACTAGTCTTATCCTTACGGTCTTGGGAGCTGTCATCACATACAGCGTTATGATATTCCAATGCTAGAAATGCTGAGCTGATTTAAAAGATTTGTAATTGTGGTATTTCAAACGAAAATAATTATTAAAATCCACTCTAAGCAATTGTTTTTATTTGTATAATCAGGCATTACATATGTTAATTTCATTAACATATGTGTAATCGAGTTCACATGTATTTGGGAGACAGCACAATATATTAATTTCAAATTTAATGCTATTCAAAGAAACAAACAGGGAATATTTTAAGAGAAAGTAGGTGTACACACACACACTGTAAGTCGATCCAAAACATTATGACCACCACCACATTTTTCGATTAAGTCATCTGGATGACGTGGAGGCCTATTTAGTTTTCCAATAGTTTGAACCACCTTTTTCATATAACTCAACTATTCCATAATACCCTCCATTTATCATTTTTCTTTAAAATATCATTTTTATAATAGAGAATAAATATTTTTTTCTTACATGTGATAATTCCTTACAATCCTACACACTGCGTTTTCAGTGGCACGAGGAATCCAGCGACGAGTTCGTTACCATGATCTATCTCTAGGCTACAGCGGCTGCAGGAAAGGCTACTGTGGGACGTTAATACGAAATTCCTCTTGCTAAGTACAAGAATTACTCGGGGCACTTTGAAATGTGTGGCTAAATAATTTTTCCTTTACCTCATGAGATTTGTTTTTTTGATAGGCGGGCTCAAGCGATTGCCCCTTCAGTAATGCTTTTATAGATCCTTATCTACTTCGATCTCTTTTCTTTAAAATGTAAAATTTCTTAAACTAACTTTAGATGTAAAGTAATCAGAGGAAGAAAGTTACTGCTACTCTTATTTTTCTAATATATCAAAAGGAAA
Source organism: Trichonephila inaurata madagascariensis (assembly GCA_019973955.1). Classification (NCBI taxonomy): domain Eukaryota; kingdom Metazoa; phylum Arthropoda; class Arachnida; order Araneae; family Nephilidae; genus Trichonephila; species Trichonephila inaurata. Next base: position 1,128,845 of record BMAV01006101.1, on the reverse strand, counting down.
TATTTGGATATGCAACTGAAAATCATTGCTTAACTGTTCAGTGAGTTCACCTCTCAAACGCTTCCCATCTGTAGCTAAATACGGGGAGGGGGGGGGGCTCAGAAACCTGAGAGGACCACTGGTCTTTTCATTTATCATGAGGCCAATATGCTTGGTGAACTCGGACCTCATGCTTCCGGAATACTTCAGAGATCTTTCTTGTCACCAATTTTCCTCGTTTTTTTTAAAAATCTTTTTCCTATGTTTTGACTAAAAACAGTAACATTAAACAAGTAATATTAAAAAATAGTTTTTAAGTCAATTCCTACTTAGATCAACAACGAAAATTTTTATTTTTTACTTTTTATTAAATAGTTAGAATTAATATAAATATGTATATACATAGGACAGAATCACAACATTAAGTGGTAATTAGTTTTTTTAATTAGCATTAAAATATCGTACTGTCTTTTTAATTTCAGTCTAACTGAATGCTTTAACACGTGAGAAAAAAACCTTTTCACACAAGTTTTGACACAAGTCGCCAAAAGGGTCGCTAAGTCGCCAACGGGGCTGTATTTGTAAATCTTTAAATAATTAGTTTTAATCAATTAATTTTTATTAATTATAATTAAATTATTATATTGTCATCCAAAATGATCCTGTATATAAAATTTCAGCTCAATTCAGCGTTTTAAAATGTATTTTATTAACGATTGAAAATTCCACCAAGATAAATAAATAAATATACAATTATATAAATAAATATATATATGGACAGTACGAGCTAATAGTAGAAATTGAAAAATATACTCATAGACAAAAAAATTAGTGCACCAAGAAGGAGCCGTCAAAATGAAACGAAATTTTACATACGTAATGAGAGAGACCACTTTGATATAAGTAAATGATTAGAAAATCAAAGAAAAAAGATAATTTCAGAGAAAAAGACAAAAAAATGGAGGATTTAATACCCTGTTGAACCCCCTCTAGCGTGAATGCGCGATGCTATACGATCGGGAATTGAGGCATACAAGTTCTGTATGATGTCTTGAGACATTTCGTTCCATATTTGCTGTAACCTTGCCTCTAATTCGTTCAAAATCATACGAAGCCCAAGTCACCGTCCCAAACGATTCCAGATATGCTCGACTGGAGACAAATCTGGGGATCGGGCAGGCCTAGGAAGAGTAGTAAAAGTGCGGAGACAGTCTTGTGACACCCTTGTCGTGTGAGGCTGTGTATTGTCTTGTTCGAGAAGACACAGGGGCCCCTAGTGAAGGTGCTACCTTTGCCTGGATGGCGGCCGATGAAACAATTGGCTGTACGCCTGCATTTCTTACGATGTGGTGGTCTTCTCAACGACTGGTCTGTCGAGGGCGTCCTGAGCATGGTCTTCGTGTAAATGATATCTCTCGGATCCACTGGTCCCAACACTTACTCACAACACAATCAGAGTGGCTTCAGTGACGAGCTATTCGACTTGCTGACCACCCAGCTTCCATCATGCCGATGATTCTCCCCCTTCTCAAACTGCGACAGCTGCTCATATTGTCTTTAAAAACGGCGTAATGGCAAGTCTACTTCAGCTCTTCCTTTTTTAATAATTCAGCATACTAAAACAAGCTTTGGATACCTGTTTAATACTCTACGGAGAATGACGTTAAACGCCCTCTACCGCCTATACGTAAAGAGCAATCACGCTGCATTTCTAACCATTTACATATCTCCCCGACATGTACCTTCATGCCAAGTTTCGTTATGATCCCACAATTATTTCTTGGCGCGCTAATTTTTTTATCCATGAGTGTATAAACGGCTTCCTACAGCGCAAACGGGTGAACAGAATGCAACGAAATTTTTTGGGCTACACACTAGATGCGCTCACGGAATTTCAAAAAAAAATTTAGGGAATTTTCCAAAAAAAATTCTCTTTTCGTTGAAAAACATGAAATCTAATTTAATAAATGACTCAAACGGAATACAGAAATAATATTAATAATCCAGAACAAGAATGATGAGTAATAAAATGCAAAACTGGGAAAAGCTGTCAGTTGTAGGAGAAAAATCTCGAGATATGCAGACTTGAGAAGAAGCTTTATGCAAAAAGAGATTAGATTTTGTTAGTTTGTACCGATTTCTTCAAAGAAGAATAGCCAAAGAATGAATGTCGTGGTGAATCCACACCAGGCAGTGACATTTGGAGACTGTAGGGGAAATCCAATGGGGATCCGCGGATTCTTCTGAGCCCAAATGCGGCAATTCTGCGTGCTGACTGTCCCCTTAAGGTAGAAATGAGATACGTCACTCTACTTGGCAATTCCAAGGCCATGGAAGATCAACAGTCATTATGTTGAGAAAACTGATCGCGAATGAAACACGTTGTATCTTGTCTCTATAAAGTAGCTCCTGGGTTTGGTGGATCATGTATGGAAAGTAGAGTATTATGTCTTCTGAGTACTTTTCAGACGGGGCTGTAAGAATATCCTGTCTCTTGAAAAACGGCACGTGTGCTACTACCCAAACTCTAAAGTCTCCGACTGCGCGTCAACAGCTTGTGTCTTGACGCTTTCGACAAGTACCGGTGAGACACGTTTACGGCTTCTTCCAGGTTGAACTAATTTTCCCGTCTCTTTGAATCTGTTAATCATAGCCCGGATACCTTTAGTAGACATTGGTGGACTCAGTATGTTCTTTCTTCGACGAATTTCACGAACTGCAGGAGAAGCATTCCCCTTGTTTTCGTAAAACAGCTTCACCAATAACGCGCGTTCAAATAAAGAGATCGTCATTAGTATAGCCGGAAATATCGACTTCAACATTGCAACGTCTACAAACGTTTTCAAAAAATGCTTTATGCAAAACTAACCTGCTTCCTCTGATTTCAAAGCATGCAAATCTCGATATTTTTCTCCTACAACTGATAGCTTTTCCCAGTTTTGTATTTTATTACTCATCATTATTGTTCTGGATTGTTAATATCGTTTCTGTATTCTGTTTTGGTCGTTTATTGAGTTAAATTTCATGTTTTTCCCGAAAAAGGATTTTTTTCAAAAATTCTCTAAATTTTTTTTTTCTTAAAAATTTGTGATATGGCCGATCTTTGTCGACTATATCGTGGGGTTTCAGCGTAAGTTAGAGGTGTGGGATTCTCGAAATGAAGAGACATTTTAGAATTCTTAATATGGCTTTTATTAAGAGTTTAACAAATTACTTATATATCGAACAAACTTATATTAATTGAGAATAAACCAAAACACGCAGCCGTAGTTAACACAGATCGCGCAATTGGATCACTTATCTATATAATTATATTATATCCGCCTACTCTCAATCCTAATAATATTTCGAATTCGGAAAATAATCTTCCTCTACCTGGAATTTCCAATCAACGGTTCAATCAACTTCAGATATTCCGTTAGACTCGAGTACAATGGTATGTACCTTGTAGTATTTGCTAGATATATTTCATTCTTGGGTAGGCCGTCAATTTACACTTTTTTTTCTACACTGAACTTTCTCTAAATTGCCATCATGCTTACTAAAACTTCTGTCCTTTTAAAGGTTATCTTATTTGCATCTATCCTTCGTTTCACTTCTTGGATTTGGGTTGGAAAAGATTTGCCATTAATCGTGGCCATCAAAGAACACAGAGGTTATGTTAGAGAAGGACGCGTGAGCCGTCACAAATTCCTTGAGCTCATTTCTCGTATAGCCTATATACAAAATTTCATTGCATTCCGTTTACCCGTTTGTGCTGTAGGAGGCCGTTTATAAGGGAAGTTTAATTATATCCACTGGTATAATAAAGTCTGATTTAAATCACTTCTATTGTACTAAAATTCAACTATCTCTTCGATTTATTCATCCCATAAAGGGAAGGGGAAGAGAATGGTTCAATGTATATACCATTTGTGTTCTTTAGGCAACATGCCGAATTTCGACATTTTTTAAAAAAACATCTTACTTTTTCTATCAAACTGAGACAAAAAAATAATTGCATAATCGAAAAGATAATTTATGTTGCTACGATACGGTATAATTCTTTTTTAAATTCTTTTTACGATTTTTTTTCTAAAATGAGTCAAAATCGATGCGTTTTCATGAAAATGATTTCTAAATCGTTCCGTATGAATTTTTTTTCGTGTTAATTAATCGATTTTCTGCACTAAGAAAGTTCAAGCTTTTCTCTCTTATATAAAATCAGTCATTTAAATAATAAATTACTCGAAACTTTTTTTTATAATTTTTCAAAAAATACTCACATTTTTAATGAAACATATAAAAACTTCATTTTTAAAGATAATCGCACGACACTTTTTTTTTTCGTTTGTAGAATAGTATTATCCAAATTCTGGACAAAGATTGAAAATTGTGGTTTAAAATTACGGATTTTAAGTTTTTTTTTTTTTTCGTTTTTAATATAGCATTATAATAAAACAAAAAAAAAAAAAGAAAAGAGTTTTAATATTTTGATTAATTTTGCTTTGTCCAATGTTGTTTTGGTCTTACAGTGTTTATCCCCCAACCATTATCCTCTTGTTGCGGCCTGCGTGAAATATCTATTATATGTACGTGACCTGGCGGAAAAAAGATTGAGCGCCCCTGAGCTAGCCTGTTCAAAATTAACCGGCAAACGACCTTACAACAATGATGCGTTGAATGAGATAAATAGACTGAGAAACCTGTTCAGTTATAACTAAAAAGTAAAAAAAAACTTAAAAAAAAAACAAGCTTTTATTTAACCGCTCTAAAAAGAATAAAATAAACTTTTATTTTGAAACCTTTTTTGCTATCAACTTATAACGTCATTGCACAATTTATGATATAAAAACTTGTCGCGAGATTTACCTGTGTAGATAAATAAGCAAATTAAATAATTTAATCTGACTGATTTTAATTTTTAAAATTTTCAAACTACGAGTACTTAAATCTCGCGACAAGCTTTTTATCATAAATTGTGTAGTGACGTTATAACTTGATAGCAAAAAAAGTTTATTTTATTCTTTTTAGAGCATTTAAATAAAAGCTTGTTTTTTAAAAAGTTTTTTTTTACTTTTAATTTATTTCAAACTATCAATAGAAATATTTGACCTATCGGATTCAACGGAATGTATTAGACAATTCCTCTAATTAAATGATATTAGTTGCTTATGCGGAAGTCAATTTTCATGCTGAATCCTGTTGGACGGTTAGGAGCTTCTGTTTGAATTTATTATAGAAAGTGAGGGGGAGAGCCATTCTTTTTTAAACGAATTATAGGTTACATCCGATCCAATGTTCTGATCACCAGTAGCCGAATATTCTTGGTGATGAACATTTGGTTCTATGGGTTGGAACATTGGTTTGATCTGTCTTTAAGTTACTTAAGCAATTAAATGCCACCGGCGTTTTTTCCATCTTGTTCAACCGGTGCGTTGAGTGCCCTGGACGTAAAAATATGTCCTTTCAAAAGTATGATTCTTTTCCTTGAGCTGATATCAGTAAAATTATTCCGAAGGCTTTGGAGGGAATGTAATAAAATGACCTTGATGCGCGGTGGATTTCTTTATTTCAGAGAAAAATTTGCTTTTTCCTTCCCCCCCTTCCCACCTATAAGAAAAACGGTGACCCTGGGGAGCGTTATTTTTGTTCAGCAGTTAAAGGGGAGCCGTGTAGAGGAATTGATGCAAATGACATTTTCCAATTGGTGTGGTGTTAAAATTTAGAGAGCGGAATTACTATATTTTGAATGTCTTCTTCATCATTTAACCATGACTATCATTTAGGAATTCTTAATGTTGCTTTTAATAGGATGTGTGTGGATTAAATGATTCCCACTTCGAACAAATACGAGATTCTGTTAGCAACGGGCCACTCGGTCAAATGACGAGGTCGACACCTTACCTTGCACTGCACTCTTCAAAATTGTAACTATGAGATAATTCGTAGTTTCTATTATTGCTTAGGCCTCCAACTTCGAGTTATCTCGTGGTTTGTTTGCTTGCCATATGTATCTTTCAGATGTTTTTGTAATTCCGTAAATGTCTATAATTCTGAATATGTTTCTCAAATAAGGTCCATTATAAATTTATCAACTTCTATCCACATGAAAATTGACAAAACTTTAAGTAGTGCAGAGTGCCACTGTGTGTAAAAATAGTCCGGGGCCACAGATGGCTCTTGCGTTATAGGTTGCCGATTCCTGGTCTAACCCAAAGTGAATGTTTTACAACATGGTCATTCGAACTTGAGTAAAAATCATTTGGACTATTTGATACAAGATATCTTATAGAAAATAATGAATTTTTTTACAAATTGATGGCCTTAAAGATTATTATTTCAGCTAGGAAGAATACATGGTATTGATTTCTGACACAGTACAGAGAGTAAGAACACTTTAATGTTTGGAGCCACCAACACAAATTAAGGTATGCCCTCACCCCTCGATCGGGATTCAAGATTGTGAGGTCTGTCATCAACATCCCTCGCATCGCTTCTGAGTGCGACGTAAATTAAAATCATGTAATTATATTACTAGCCTCCCACGATGTCCACTTGGAAAAATAATGAATTTGTATACATGATGTAAAATTTTTTTATTAAACTAAAGATTAAAAAACCTTTTTATTATAATACTTAAAGTATTTATATAATTTAACAGTTATTGTACAGAATTCAAAAAGTTATCTGCATACTAATTTCTTTTGTAAGAACCAATGGGTCAATAGCAGTATGAATGAGGCAATAAAAAGGATGAAAAGAGTCTCTTTTATTGGCATTCGAGACCTTAAACGATCCGAAACTAATGAGCGAAACATCAAATCAGACAGGTCCAATGGTCCACTAACCTTTTCCTATTACCTTTCCCGATTCCCGCCGGAATCGAATTTCCTTTTTCCCGGAGATGTATGTTACCCGATTGGGCAAGAACTCTTTGATGAGTTTATGAGACAGAAGCTGATTGGAGGATTGATAACAATGGAGGGATGAAGTAATAGAGTACTCTGTTCGAATTCGCCGATGAACCGAAGTCATTCCAATTATTTTTGTACAAATGGTGTCACTAACATATAACGGATGTAACTGACTAGGAGAATGCAAGGTCTGGGGGTCACGGATTTAGTTCAAGTTTTGCAGGATGGTAGATTTAGTTTCTTTGTTGATTAAGATATATGTTTATAGGGTCCATTACTCAATAAGGTTTTAGATATTTGCAATTGAAGATGCAATTCACTCGAAACACAAAGCAGCAGATACCTATGCAATAATACTGCACTAATTCAATGCCAGATGCTTTTCGAAATTATTTCATTTGCTTTTATGACAAGTTTCACCATTGTACAGCGGTCAAAATAAGTATTTGACAGGCAAAGACTTCTGCGAATATTGACTTACACCTTACTATGCATTAACAACAAAACCATTTTTGGCTATTTTTTATTGTTGCACATAACAGTTCAGTTTCTAATGTAGAATTTAAAAAAAAAATACCTAAGTGAAAAAAAAAATCATCGCTATAATTTTCAAAAGCTGTTTGGCAAGAGCAAAATAAGTATTCGACATAGGAAATAAATTTTTATACCAAGAAGCCAAATGACCGCGGTTGCAAATTCCAAAGAATTCTGACTATTTCTGAGGGCATTTAGAAAGTTTTATTTAACCAATGAGCAAGATGGGCTGAAAAAAAAATGAGTTGTCAGTGGAAATCAAAAAATAAATTATAATGCATTTTAAAAATGGTTTATCAGAAAACAAAATTTCCGCTATTGTAAATAGGCCAAGAAGATGTGTGCACTATATAAATATAAAAAGTATAAAGAGCAAAAAAAATGTATAAGCCAAGATCTGGTCGATCAAACAAATGTTCCGAAGCGGCGGCTTGTACGTCAAATGAAAAAGAGTTCCAAAACCAAAGCATCAAATTTGTCAAAAGTTAAGAAGGATTGTTTGGACATGAATATTACGCCTCAAACTGTTAGAAATAACCTACAAAAGAATGGATTTAAGGTGCTTGACTGATTGCGGAAAAACCTTTTTGAAATATTGCTGAAAATTTATCTTTAAACTCATTTTTTTTGTTTAATTATAACCAAAAACTTATAAAAATAACAAGAAAAAAATGTACCAATTTATTTTTGTAAGAAAATGGACAATTTTAGGTTAAAAATAGGCATATTTTGCACATCACTGCAAATGAAATAATAATATTAAATTATTGACTGCTATACTTGTACGTAAACGATTTGTTAATATTGTGATATATACTAGTAGGCTCTAGTTTTATCGTTATAGTTTAGTAGCATATAGTGTATTTTATTTGTAATATTTAAATTTCTCCTAATATTATTCCTTCCTTTCCCTTTGGCTCAGAGTATAGATAAATTACAGGTGAAGGTTGGCTAGCCCCAAAACCTTGTTTAAACCTGCAATCTTGGTTTCTAAGGCCAGGAATTTGCGATTGTACTACTGTAGCTAATATTTCCTACTATCTTGACTTGTTATACTTAGGTTTTATAGCTATTTGTATATACGAGGGTTGGGGCAAAAGACATGGCAACTATTTTTTTTCTTGAAAATACCAGTCCGGTTGGAAAATGTGACATATACAGACGGAAGGACAAGGTGTTAACTACATATGTGGACAATGAATAGCACTGAAATATCGTAATACAATAATTTATTACGGCAGTATATATATATATATAAATAGGGATGACAAGCCTGGCCTAAAGACCCTCATTGTAGTCCCCTACTACTGTCACCACACACTGCCAACGGTGTGGAAGACGCTGAATACCACCAGCTTCAGCATTTGCCGCTCCATGTGTGAATCGGGTCACCTGTTGGCTCACAGCATTAGCAATGTCCTCTCGTGTTGCAAACTGCCTCCCACGTATTGGTTCCTTAATCTTGGGAATGAGATCAAAGTCACAGGGTCAGATCAAATTCACTGTGACGTTCCATCGCATTTCTCCTTCGGAGAACGGTTATTTTAATGTAAACGGGCTGCTCAAAACGGGTTACTTCCATCTCACACGACACTCACCAACTGACTGATTTCACAGCCCTCGCTGCGTTACTACCAGATATCACAGAGCCATCTGTTGTTCTACATACACACTATGGCTGCAGAACTTCCACACGACATATATACGTTTGGGATCCGTTCACATATCTACAAGAAAAAAATAGTTGCCATGACTTATGCCCCATCCCTCGTATTTATAGATAAATAGAAATCGCTATTTTTCAAAATGAAGGTCTATATTATGATGCTATGCTGAAATCCAATAAAAGTTCTCAACATTTTTAGAAGCTGAGCAGCCTTCAGAAATAAATTAGGGTTTTAACTTTTTAAAATTATTTTTTATTTTTATAATTGTTTTGATTTTACAAGTTGTTCCTTTATAATTTTAAAATTACTAAGTTAAGCAGTTATTCATATTAATTGATAATTTTAAGTTTTAATTCACGTTTTGATCCATATTTTAATTCGTTAACTGGGATTGACTCGGCCTGAAGAAGTTGGAGGACCAGTCTACTCGTCATGCGTTCAAAGGAGTGACCCTTGGCTATTGAAATTGTAATTTTTAATAGAATCAAAACAAATTCTCAAACATCAAGTTGTTTAGAATATTGAAACTATAGGCTACAGTAAAACAAATAAATAAAAAATATATGAAAATTTAAGATCCCCGTATGCATTGACTGAAACAGCATATAAGTTTGCATAGCGAATTTATATATGTACGATGGGATTGTTTTTAGATGTCTTTGGTGTCGCCGGTTTCGATGAATCCATAGGGGAATTTAAATTCTTATCTTTACATGTCTTTAATTTTTCTTGCATTTTTCGAGCAATATAATATATGTTTACATTAACCAATAAATAAGTATTAGTAATAAAATTGGCAATTTTGTAAAAAAAAAACCCCATCTATTGGATCCAATACTTAAGCAGCGGCGCTTACTCTGTGATGGACGAATATACTCTTCATCGCTCGATTTTAGAGACACACAGAGTTGCGCTCTCTCCAACAGGGGCGCCACATTGAACTCTGATGAAAAAGGAGTTGTACAAAATGGAGGGTCACCATGAAATAACTCCTCATTCGCTATTCGATATATTGACTCAGTAATAACGAAAGACATCCCAATTCCTCATTACAGGTCCGGAGTGCTGGACAGGGTCGACTCAGTCTTTCATTCCTTCATTGGGTCGATAAATGAGTACCAAGCTTGCTTGGGAACTAAACACTGAGGGTTTGGCTTCAGACTGACCATCTGACCGGAATATCTGCTCATGCACCTCAGTTCCCAAGGTCATGAAAACTGAGACGGGTACAGTAGGTCTTGGCCTTCATGGGCTGTTGCGCCACTGAGTTAATTTTAGTTTAACGATGAATGCATTTTGTAAAAATTTAATTTTAGCTAAAAAGAATAAACGCGAAGAATATACAGATATTCTTGAGAGGTATATTTTTAAAAAATGCTTGGAGCCATTTTTTTTTCTTAGTTATATGAAATTATGCACCCTATTTGTATAATCCTACAGCATAAAAAAATGACTACAAAAAACTGGTATTATGTTGACTGGCACTAATGAGAAATTAAATTTAATTCAGCTGTGTGCTGAACGAGTCTGGAAATCTTGTAAATGAATGGGGTGTAATGTGTCACGCGCTTTTAGAAATGAAAGAGAAGAAAACTTTTTTTGATGAGTTATCAGAAGATGAGAGAATTTTAGACGGGAATCGTTTTTCAAAGTCAGTGTGTATTATTACGAAGTACATGTGTTAATATCCCGAACCCAACAAAGATTTCCGTTTCCTTGATTCTAGCAATAGTTTCGAAATCTTACAACCGGATAAACATTAATCCTTTTCATAGTAAGAAATAAGTAAAAAAAAGCCTCAAAATTAGCTACTGAATATGATAAGTACTTCGCAATACCTATGAACAATTAATTGCTTTAAAAAGTTGTTAAAAATCCGAAATTGAGAAAATCCATTTCATAACCTCAAAGAGCTCGTAGAATTATTAATTAATTTCAGTAGCTTCATCCCCATTTTTCCAGATGTTATAAAATCATGCGTACTACTTTGTACCCTTCCTGTCACAACTACAACAGCTGAGAGTTTTTCTAAGCTAAAAAAAAATTGCTTAAAATCATTTTAGAATTTTCATAGTCCAAAATCAGTTTTCGGCTTTAACAATACTGTCCATAGAAACAGATGAACTTGAAACACTAAAATTGTCTGCAATGGATATTATTAAAAGCGTTTGCAAAAAAATCGAGGAAAGCGCCTGTTATAAACAACTAAGCTAATTCTTATGTAATAACGTTTTTTTTTTTAATATAGAAGTCTATGTAATTTTGAAACTTGCGAATGTTTTATAAATGCGATCACTTTCATTTCCCGAAAAAGGGCCTCTAAAGAATATTCAATACGGGGCCCACTCAGGGCTGGCTACGCAAGTGATAAATGAGTGTGGATTTTTTTTCCATATCTTACATACTTCTCAAATTAGGCTGACATTTGTACAATTGCACTCAAAAACCTTTTTCTTTTATTTGTAATTTTTCTTTTTCGCAAACGTTTGAAACGAATACAAATTCGTGTAGGAATCACAAACTTTCATCATCAAGTTTGAAATGAGTTAGGTTTCAACGCAATCCACTTTAAATAAATGAATGCCTCAAATGTTCTTGAAAATTTCATACCACGCATCATAAAACGAACCTTCCCTAAACGATGTTCGTAGTTAACGGTAACCAAGCCAAACCGTTTAATTTCGTCATGCCGTTTGAACTAAACGATGTGAATTAGAAAACCCTTTTACACACACAGTTGCATGGCAACGCTTTCGGATGATGAAAGGAATATTTGTTCAGTTTGTAGAAGAGTTAATTCGCGCACAACCGTGGAAAGTGGAACGATTTATATATTTCTCCTCGAAATTCATCACTATTGGTGATATCGTGAATAAACATAATTTCATTTCGGTTCAATAAGTGATTCGAAACTTTTCTGGCTTTTATTTCATTCTGTGTTGTATAACTGCTTGCTTTCAATGCAGTGGCGTATCGGAGAACGTTTGGTACCCCTTGCAAAGTCAGGTTTTGGGCCCCCAAGTTGGATTTTACAAAGGGTAGGTGCATTGCGTCAGTCAGGCCTTGGGCCCCCGCTATGTTGGGGTTTTGGGGGTGTACGTTACGCCACTGTTTCAATGCTTTCTGTGTTGCTGAGTATTTTTTCCCCACTAAATTTGATTTATCAAATTTAGTGGGAAATAAGTGCCTTTTTTTGAAGATAACACTCGAGAGGAAAATTTACTAAGGATATTTCTTTTAAAATAAAATAAGTGTGGGTGTAATATCTGGATTTTTTCATGGCGCGAAACTCAAGGTGGGTTTGATTTCATTTGAATCGTGGGCTCGGGTTCATTGAAGAGGTGTCGTCTAAAAGTTTTGAGGATGCACATACAGTCTGAATGAGTGAGTGCTTATTAAGGGGCGAAACCACGTTATAGGAGTTTGGAAAAATCCAATATTTTTATTGCATAATTCGTTAGCGTAACTATTCAAGTATATGCTGTCAAAGTTTCAAAGCGAAATTCGCATTTGCTTAGATTTTATGAGCCCTTGGAATGGAACATGAGCAGCACCCTACTCCATTGCACCCCGACGTACAGAAGGAAAATCGTCCAATATATTAAGATTTATCAAGGGATGATTTATTGGAGCGATGTTTAGGTGGCCGCACACAAAATGCAAATGAAAGTTTTAATTCCACTATTTAGCGATTAACTCCTAAACACTCGCACTCTGGACTAAAAATCGTTGAATCGGCATCGTATTTAGCAGTGGGTTTATTCAATGAAGGAAATTCTTCCCTTCTGATGGTTCTGAACGAGGCAGGAATTGTAGGCAGATAAGGCTTCAATTATGCTAGATAACCAGAGTGTGAGCCTGCAGAATCGACGTAGTTCAGTTGGAATGGAAGGAAGGTCGGAAAGCACTGCTGCAAGCGCAGAACGAAGTCTATGGGGAAGAAGAAGCATTGGTGTATGGTGCTGGAATAGCCGATCAATCGGTAAGCATTTTACATGATGTTAACTTTCTTGGATTTCTATTTTCTGAGAATTTATTTATTAAACGCATTTATCACGAAATGATTTTATTCATATTTGCGTGCAGTCTAACTCAAAAAGTATAGAACCGATCATTATGAAAATCGATAGCATGATTCTTTACAAAATTATGGATTATATGAACATGTGAGATACATGTGAGATGATATCATGATCTTAAGGGTATTTTTCTTTGCACAATTAGAGGGAAAAAATCGTGAAAATTGAAGTTAATTTTTCCAACGCCTGATATGTTTTTAATTTTTAATCTTTTCACCGTTATTGAGGGGCTGTGGTAGCCCAGTGGGCAAGGTATCGGATCATATTAGGCATGTCATGAGTTCGAGCATAGTACCACTTTAGACACGTCGTGTAGGGCAGCGATGCACGTTAAATCTGTCGAGAGCTGAAACGTCCTCCCGTTGGTGTGGTAGTTAAGAAAGGAGGGTTCCAGCTCAGGTGTCGTCCTCGTCACTTGACCATGGTTCAAAATGACGTGGTCCGTCACCAAAAGCCCTCGTGTGGCTGAACAGTGCGACGTTAATATTCACTCACCGGCTACACTGCACGCAGTTGGAGAACTATACTAACAACCTTCAGCGGACAACATAGCGTTATGTTGTTATTATTGGCTGAAATGCTTTGAAAAAAATCACGGACGCTTATCGAAATATAAAGGAAATGATGTCAAAATTTGTTTTAATTCTAATTAATTCTTCCCACCCCAAAAAATCCCCCTCAAAAATCAGTGTCAAACAGCCTCTTAATGTGGTCCCGCCCCTTAACGTCGTACTCTTAAGTAATACATTGGCATGGCGAGAGAGTAGAGTGCCAACTCAGGCGTCGTCCTCGTCACTTGACCATGGTGGAAAATTATGAAGTCCGCCTTCAATTACCCTTACTATTTCTTAGTGCTACGTTAATATGCAATCAATGTAAATTAAGACATTCACTAGAAAAACCAAAAATTTTCCTTCAAAAAGTCATTATTCTGGCCAATCTAGAACACGACGCCTGTCATTTAAATGCGGTCAGTATTTTTAAGTAATCAAATTGCTCGGATTTGAATGAAGAATTTTTAACCTGTGCCGTTTAGAGGGCTGTGAAGCACATTAAATCTATTGAGGCTCAATGACCTTACGTTGGAGTGTTGCTGAAGTGTGTAGAATGGCAAACCCCTTCAGGTGTTGTGAAACCAAATGATGTTGCTTCTATTTATTGTGCTGTATCGGAATGCAGCATTAATATAGAGCCCATCGAATAGAGTGTCGATCACTGATGCACTTTATTTCGAAAATCAAAGCACATTGAGGGCAGCCCAGCCAAGTATAGCCTTGTGCTTACAAAACCACTCAATGGAAATATTTGAAATAATACTATTTTAATTTTTGATTGCTTATTGTCAAATAGTGTTGTTGTGACTAATGTCACCTGCCTGAAGAAGTCAGATCGAGACCACGAAATTCATCGCGGCTAAGGGCTAGAATTTTTATACCTATTAGCCTAATCTTTGAGCACCATGCAGGTGACAGTACGATTTTGCTCGGTTCACCCCAATTTAGGGGGTGGGCCAGAGGCCTCCCACCTCTCTTCCCCTTCCACCCACCACACGAGAGGATTTGCGGCTCGACGGCTGTTTAGAGTACCCCATGCCGCAAAGGCACTATACATTTAAAAACATCCATGTCTTCTCCGGGGTTCGAACCCACGCAATCAACATCGCTAACGACTCTACCGGTTGGACGACTTGTCAAATAGTTTTCCGCCTCATTATTTGCTTTTTAAACAGACACCTGTTACATTACCTCCACGTTGAAAGAAACAGTCAATAAATCCCTCACGGTCAGCTCTATTGTGTGTAATATACATTGGAACAAGTTTGGGTGCCAACAAAGGCTAGCGTAAATGGGGCCTGAATCTCGCACGCCGAGGTTGCCTTCGTCGTTTGATCGCAGTTCCTTCGTGGACAAGAGCTCTTACTGGAAATAACACTTGAATTGAACGAGGTTGCTTTAATGATTTATGGGTAAAGTCATGGAGCTTTTCCTTGTAACGGTACAATCTCGGATACATGAAGAAGGAAAGCTAAATATTGTAACATTTGAGCTTAATCTTCGATAAGATTAAAATTTTTCTGAATATTTATACATCTCTTGAGGCTAATTTATAGTGCAGTTTTAAAATCAAAACTTTTATTTGATGATTCAATAAACAGCTATTTCTTTAAATGCCGTAATGCCCAAAATATTACATTCTCACTTTGCTAATTTGACTCGGCTTTGAAGAATTTTAAGAACAGAACTGTTCATCTTGAGTTATTTATATTTTATATTCGACGCCCATCCGGTATAGAAGTTATCGACACTGCCTGTTGCGCCGTAGGGCCTGGGTTTGAATCCCGGTGAAGACATGGATGTTTTAAAATGTATAATGCCTTCGCGGCATGGGGGTACTCTAAACAGCCGTCGATCCGCAAGTCTTCTCGTGAGGTTGATATCAGGGGGTGAGATGTGGGAGATCCCTGACCCTCTCCCCTAGGGTGCTCTCCCTGAAAACTGGAGTGGAACCGAGCTAAATTGTGCTGTCATCTGTATGGTGCTCAAAGCTACGGCCAACGACAGGTGTACATCTAGCCCCTTGCCATGATGAATTTCGTGGTCCTCGATCTGACTACGCTTAGACAGGTGACATTATCAACAACATTTTAAATTCAAATCTTCAGAATTAATATATTTCAGAACCAGTCACACACACGTAAAATAACGCATAAGGAGATGTTAAATTTCTCTAGAGGTCTGAAAATATAAACAATTTTCAAACAGGTATAATTCTTTTAAATTTAAATTAAATAATTCGAATATTTTACACATTATTTATAAAAGAATGGGTTTCAGAAAAAATGTTTAAAATATAATCATTATTTTAAAAATTATAAGCATATGAAAATAAGAAACTTTTCTATAAGAAATATTTATTAAGCTTTACTTCGCGCATTCTATTTTCTAAAAAAGTAGCTTTAATTACTAGCTATATATAAGTTGATTTATAAAGTTAAATGTATTATTACACAGTAACTATTTTTACATAAATAAAATAATAACTTACATATTTTAATAAATAAAAAAATAAATTTTTAAAAAATATTTAAAAAATTGCAATATTTTACAAATACTTTGAAATATAAAAGATATATAACACTAAAATTAGGTAGGGTTTAAAGAGTATAATGCATTTTATAATTCTATAAAGTTTTATAGATCAGAGGCTACTATTTTAGGAAACAGCGAGCGCAACGCAAAAAATGCTTAATATTTATCATAGAATTTTCATATGCTTATGATTTTTTAAGTTATGATTACATTTTAAACACTTTATACTTTTCTGAAGCCCCATTCTTTTATAAATAATGTGTAAAATATTCGAATCATTTAATTTAAATTTAAAAGAATTATACCTGTTTGAAAATTGTTTATATTTTCAGACCTTTAGAGAAATGTAACACCCCTGAGACCCCCAAAAGCTTCAATCAGTGGAAATGTTCTCTGAAATCTAATGTTTCTACTTTTACCTTAAAATATGTGCGACTTATCATCAAAATTCGCACTTTTCGGAAAAGATAATTATTTTATTTGGTGCTGATTTGATTTAGGACTGCTACATGTCAAGTTGTTCGCCAAGTTGGGAAATTATATTACAATATGGTCACCTTAATAATTTTACCGTCTCGCAATGTGGCTTCCAAGGGGATAACATATACTAGACCTAATTTTTCCCCCGCGATAAGCCTATTAATTCCAGACGATTTTAATTCAATTTCTTAGAAAATTTAACCATTTTCGTTGCAATCATTCTTCAAGCCAGCTGCTTTAGTCTTCTGTTGTAATTTGTGCTAATTTAGGTACTTCTAATATCAGTGGTGAGTACCAGGATATTTTTTTTCAAAAAAAGAAATATATATATATTATGCCAGAGTTTTTAATTATTGTTGCACATCTCGTTTTGAAATTTGTTTTATAATTCTTAATAATACAAATTTTAAAAGTTCCTTGTTCAATGAAATTCATCACACAGAAACTCGCAGTTTTTGAAATATTACAAGATATCACACATCACTTTTAACGCGAGGTCAATTCATCACCAGAAGATGCTGCAATCGATTACCGATCATCACGTGATTATCAAGTAAGCAATAACAGCCAATCGTTTACACTTGTGGGCTAACGATCGATTTTCCTAATATTCTAATTTTATATTCTTTAAATTTTTTTAGTACTCTGAATGTTTTTAATATATTTTTTCAATCTTTTGCTTTTCGCATGGTTATTAAATATATACATAGTTTTAACTTACAGTATTAGATTTAAGCTTTGTTTATAGCTAAAAAAAATTAGCTTAGCTAATATTTTAAATTACATCGAAGGATACAAAAATTCTGTCTTGAATGACAGTTTCGAATGAAGGAAGGAGTACTGTTACTTTTGAAGAAGTAAACTTTTTAAAATTGTTCTACAAGTTTAAATTGTATTTTAGAACCGTCTAGTGTATTGATTTTTCCATGGTGTTGCATTTTTTACAAACAGCAGCGTACAATTCTAGCCTACTTGCAGTAATAATGAAGTTTAAAAGTAAACTAATTTTTATTGGTTATATTGTTCACATTTTTTATTCGGTTAAAATATTTTTACAACGTAGCGCGTTGGGTCTAAAACTGCCCTTTGAGAAAACTTTAGGGGAAGGGGATCACAAGTCGTAAACTCATTGACCGATCTCGTCATCTCATCGTATATTTTAAAGAATTCCTAATGTTTACTCTTGCCTTATCCTTTTACCTTTGAGGTTTGCTTATAAAATGTGGTAAACATTTAAATATCTCGACTTTTATTCAAAAAACTAGTAGGAAAATTTAGGATCAATAGAAATAAGTTTCAAATTTTTAAGAACCAATTACACGTTTTTGAAAAATACAATGATCTATTTTACACAGGATGTATACTTAAATAAGCAAATATTTAAGAGGTTTTAATTCTTTCCGAGATTCATGTCTTTTATCGCTGCACCTATTTAGCATTCATATTGGATTGAACTGGAGAATTTTTTCAGAGGAACTGAAACTATTCTAAGTAGATTCATAGCATTGATAATAAAAAGCAAGGAATGTTTTTGGTGTTTAATGACGCGTAGAGGGCGGCTAATGAGAAATTAATGAGAAAAACGATATGTTCTGGGACAGGAATTGGCTTCGAAAGTCACACACAGACAGACATGTGGCAAACATCCGCTTTTTAATGATTCCGATTCAGTTTCACGGGACGAATTTTAACTAATATTCGCAAAAAATGACTTTTTGAGGGAGCCATCCTTCACATTCTAAAAAAAAATTAAATTAAAAAAGTTTCATTTTGCGCTTGAAGAACCTCTCGAGAGCTATTGAATAAATTGTGCTTTTGACACTCATTATTGATGATTGAGAAAATGTTTCATTCCAAATGATGTCTTAAGATTTTTTAAATAAAAATAGACTCACAAAAAAGATAGTATTTTTGGAAAATAGAAAAAGAGAGAATTTTTTTCGCTAGGGAGAGGAGGTTTAAGGGGTTTTTTTTATGTTGCATGTTTTTGTACTTTATAAGTGAAGACTCTAAATTGATTAAAGCTTGAAGAAATTATGCCAGATGTATTTAAGAGAGGAAATTAAATTCAAAGTAAATACTGCTGTTTGAAAGGAAGTCAAAGTCCAATAAAAGTACTAAAATGCAACGGAAGAAATATTGAAAAAACTACAAGCAGCAGTAGATGACGAAATCAGCTACTGAAATGGCATCCTATTTTGGGATTTTGAATCACAGCATATTCGGTTCTAATATAGACAGCAATATGTGTTTATAGAGCTTTTTTATTCACAATATACATTTATTACCGTTAACGAGCCAATACAAATAGCCATTTCATAGAATGCTTAGATATCTTATGAAATGACTGCATCGTCAAAAATAAACTACCAGACATTAAAAAACTAATCAATATTATTCCAAAAATTAACTCATGAATGTAGGTCAATAAAGAAAAATCATTGTCTATTACAGATAGATCAGACGATAAATAAAGAGAAACATAATTTTTATAGCATTATTGATTGTTTGATTGAAGAGTAATAAATAAATGACAGAATATAGCATAATTATAGAGCAATAGTTTTACTTAAACTTTTACAATTTGTAATTAAATAAGATATTAAGCTACATAATACTGCTGGGTAAAAAAAACTATCACTGTTAAAAACATATTACAGATAATTTATACAAAACATGCTGTATTCAATACTTTAACGATTGGGCGGTAATTGTTTCATAAAAATAATTCGTTTAGTTACTTACTTGTTATACTTTTACTGACGCATGGTCACTTTTCTTATGAAATAAAGTATAACTCTTTAACAAGAAAAACTCTTAAAGTATAACTGTTCAATAAGATAATAATTCTTTAACGGTAATGTACATAATATTTCTAAATAAGCAAAAACAATGATTTTATGTGACATTTACTAAAATGCACTAGATATATTATACTTAATAGGCCTCCTTGCCAGAACGTTTTGAATATATTCGTTTCTTTGTAACTCTTTTGTCGTCTCATGTCATTGTTTTTTAAATTTATTTCTCTCTTTTAGTTCTGTTTTCTTATTATAATTAATCGCAACGAAGCACTCAAGTGCATGAAATTAAAAGGACTGTATTTGTGACGGAAAGAGATTTGGTTTTTTCCAAATTAGATGAATGTGCAACGATGATACGTAATGAATTTTATACAAAATACGAAACTCGATGGTTGTTCAAAGATGAAATAGAGAACACACCGCAACTTGCAAAATTTCTACATCAAGAAACTTAAGGGAGGATTATAAACATACAGTCACTCAAAAAAAGTATTGGGACACTTGACGTGCAGAACTGTAAAACCATTTATAAAAATATTTATCACATTAAACAAAACAAAATGAATTAAATAATATTTTAACATTTGGTGTACAGTATATAAGGAAACTCTTATTAGTATTATGGAATTATAATTTGATCTAGCTTTTCAAATATAATTCAAGGTACACTGGAGTCAAAAAAGTATTGGGACACTTTTGAAATGAGAAGTTTAACAAATATACAGCGCATCAATAGAATTTAATTTCACACTACTTTTTTAGATTAGAAGTTTAAACACAAATGTTTCAACAGATAAGATTATTTATAGAAAAAAAGGTGAGAGAAACAAAGATATATTGGTTGATGAGTGAAATCTCGTAAAAAGTCATGGGAAAGTGGGGAAATCAATTCGTTGTATAGGAAAAATACTGAAATTGAGTAAGTTCACTGTTTTTAACATCATTCACAGGTACAAGAAAACAAACAATGTTGAAAACAAGCAAAGAATCAGGCCGTTCAAGGATATTTAATGAACGTGAGGAGAGGTGGATTGTGTGTGAGACAAGTACATATTAATCCAAGAACTAGTGCATTAAAAATGACTTTGCAATGTAAAAATAGGTTCAGGAAATTTGTAAATCCTGAAACTGTCAGAAATGTTTTAAGAAAACATAAGTATCATGACAGAGTACCTCAAAGAAAGCCCTACATCAGCAAAGCAAATAGACAAGCTAGGTTAGCATTTGCTAAAATGTATGTAAGGCAGCCAACAGAATATTGGGAAAATATGATTCTTGTTTATGAAAGCAAATACTACATTTTTGGATCGGATAAGAAGCAAAAAGTTTGGTGGAAATCAAATACAGCAATGCACGACAAAAATTTACGGCCTACTGTCAAATATGGAAGGGGTAACCAAATTGTCTGGGGCTGCATGGCAAGCTCTGATGTGTGTCGGGAACTTACATTTTATTGATGGTATAATGAAAATAAATATGTCTATCTTGACATTCTCAAGCGAAATTTAAGGCAAAGTGTGAGCAAGCTGAGAATCTCAGGACATTTTAATTTATACCAAGATAATAATCCAAAACATACTGCAGATATTTTCAAGTTATGAGTTCTCTACCACTGTCCTAGTATTATTAAGACTCCTGCACAAAGTCCAAACCTTATTCCCATTGAAAATGTGGGGGATTATTTGCAGCAAAAACTATATGAGCACCAATTTCTAACAAGCAGGATTTAAGAAAATATTTGGTCGAAGAGTGAACCAAAATCGATAGATCATTTTGCAAAAAATTGATCCAATCCATGCCAAATAGACTTTGAGAGGTCATAAAAAGAAAGGAGGGCCCAACAAGATATTAATTTCTAAGTTTGAATTTTTTTCTTACTTTATATTGATAAGTGTCCCAATACTTTTTTGAGCCCTTTTCTTAACTCGATTTTTATTTTCAATTTTAACCATAATTGCATTAATGTATGAATTTTGTTAAAATTATTATTATTATTTGTATTTAACAAAATAACGTTTACTTCTTTTTTTTGGTTTCATTTGTATGTTTACGTAAAATATCACGATAAAAATCTATGAACTGGTGTCCCAATACTTTTTTGACTGACTGTATATATTCAAGGTGATCTTTATGTACTAAATGCAAAATCCTTTGGTTAACTTGATTTGAATTGAAAACAAATATTTTCTTGAAATGTTGTTCAAAAGGGAACTGCTTTCGTTTTACAACAAATAAAAAGAACGCAAAAAAGTATTAATTTCAATTAAACAATAATATACAAATCTGATGTCGTTATAAATATGCAATTTCTAGCGTTGAAATTTTTTAAAAAAATACTGTATGTTGGTTAATCGTCTTTCAAATGTCCTCTCAATGAAGAGGTAGGGGTTTTCAAAAAACAAATCAAAATTTTACTCTAAAATTTATCTTGTATATACATCAGATTTAGTTTTAGCAGGAAACTAACACATATTCACAAAAGTACCTTTTCAAATTTCGTATGAACCTAGCAATACAAAACCGCAATCACAATATTACATGATGCAAATGAAACGCACAAGCACCGAATAGTCTTTCCTATCGGCAGAAAAGTTTTGTTGTTGCTAATGTAGCTAACTATACAAAGAAAGTATCTTTATGCCAATAGGTATAGAAAAGTATATTCTAGAATTTTGTAATGATATGCTTTCAAAAGTTCCGTTCTAGATTTTTTTCGGAACCTTTTTGTGACCAGGAAATGTGGTGACATTTAGTAGAAAGAGAGAAATGAATTTAATTTTACTCTAACAGAATGAATTATTAATCCGCGAGGACAATGCTTCCCTAATCTTCTCATCCAAGTCTGCTTCATATCGCCTTACAAATTTCTTAATTGTGGATAATGATAGATCAATGGATCCTCTTGAGCTTCAGGGATGCTCTAATGATCCAGAAAAGCTCATTCCTGAGATAACCAGTAATATACATATATAAATTAAGTCAGTTCTTACTGCAGTCAACAAAGAAAAATTTCATTATAGTTTTTTATTAAATAGTTACAATTAATAAAAATATGTACATGCATGTATCAGAATCACACTATTAAGTGTTGGACTATTTTTTTTGTTTGTTACTATATATTCATTAATTAAATTTTAATATGCTAATAAATAGGTATTGCAAAAAAAAAAAAAAAAAATCACATTCTCAGAAATTAAGCCATTTCAGATGGGATTCAAACCCACGCCTTTTGGATTAGGAGTCCAACGCGCTATTCATTGCACTACAGGGACACACCGAACAATCTTCCTTTCTGTATAGGCTGTTGGACTATTATATTGGTTTGTTACTATTTATTCCTTTTTTTAATTTAATTAATGAATTAATATTTGAAAAAACTGTATTAACATCAAGTGTCCTCCACTACAAGTTTAAAAAAATGTATTTGAAATTTAATGGATGAATAGAAAGTATTTTATTAGCAATTGAAAATTTGAACACGATATAAATATATATTATACTCAGATTTTGCGCGGGCTCTGCATTTTTGAATGCAATTTTTAGGTAAGTTACCCTTTTCTTGTAATGGATTTAGATATCCTATCCATTATTTTTGATAGGTTTTTGCTCAGTATTATTAACATAAAGGGGGAGGGGGCCGGCCACAAAACACGTTCAACCCCCCTTCTATATAAATTATTTTATATATAAGAGCTGTGTGTGTGTCCTAAGTCAGCAATGTTTATAATATTGTACAATGGAAAAGGGCAAATAATTTGGCAAAGGACCAATGCATTCGGTGTTCTTAGGTTGTGTAGTGATTAATAATAATTTTTTCTATATAGCTGCCCGAAATAAGCGATATTCGAACGAATGGGGTCCAGATCAATGGGTTATGAAAATGTTGACAAAATAAAAGGCTCTGTATTTTTAGAAGTAAAAGGAGATCTCGAATGCAGACTTATTTAGACTGCAATACGTCGGTGAACTTGTTTTAATGTTTCTTGATTTTAAGGTATGCGACTACTTGCAACATTTTTTTTTTTTTAAATGAAGACATGGAAATTTTTTTTGTGGTTTTTAGATTTATTTAGTACATTTTAAGAAAAAAAAATTAAAATTAAAAAGGGAAAAATAAATTATTACTACTAAAATGGAAAAAATTGGTAAAAATTGAATAAAAAATGACATAAGCGGGCCCCGCTCTGTACAAATAGTAAATGAATAAATTCTCAGTTTTTCAATCTTCATGCATTATTCCTTTTTGAAATGACCTTCGGGATAAGAGATATTTTAATTTTTACAAAAACTAGAGCATTTTATCTTAGTTATTATATGAAATTGCTTATAAAAACAGTGATTACATTCAAATAAAGAACTGCCAATTTTGTAATAAAACAGTGATGGATAAATCTGGTTAAAACACTCCTACTGTTATACAGAGGAGAGAGAGACACACACACACAAAATTTCAGCAAATTATTTTAAAAACTATTTGAGCAATCGCTGTCCCCGTTTGAGCTTTTCGAAAAAAACCCATTTCGAGTAAAACTCATTTTAAAATTTGACATCTTACAGTAAAATTCGGCGTATAACGTGCACCCATACTTTTAAGCTGCATTTTTTGATTTTTTGGTATATTCGCCGTATAACGCGTACCCCGTTTTTTACGAAGGAACCTGAAGTATACGTGTGCACAATGCTATTATGTTTGGAAATCATTTTTTTTCGAGATATGATCCCACGATTATGAAAACAAATGTACTTCTAGAACTTTTTTTTAACATTTAAAGTTCATTAAAAATGTCAGTTATTTTAAATAGACAGTATTTCGATATATGTAGAAGTCTTAATTTTTTTCTATGCTCATCTTATTATTTTATTTTAAAGCTCTCCTTTTTATAACCGGCGTATAACGTGCACCCGTAAATTTCGATCTCATTTTTTGTGTTAAAAGTGCGCATTATACTCCGGATTTCACAGTATGTAAAGTTATGGCATCTGCTTTTACTAAAACACTTGTAATTTTTGTTCTGGAGAATGGAAAATAAAAAATGGTATTTTTATAAGGTTAATAAGATGGCTTATAAAATAAAATCATAAAGAAATTTGTCAGTTAAAAAAAATTATGTTTTTAGGGTAGTCGGATACCTTGATTAAATAAATAATACAAAGTTGGGTCACACGGGAAAAAGTGTGTATCCTAGCTCCTCTTCTGTAAAGGATGAAAAAGATCTAGCAATAAATTTCACAAATTTAAAATAATCTCTCGATATGAATCTCGCACAGAAAAATATCTGCTGTTTTTTGACCACGCTTATGATTCTTCGCCTTTTTCTTCCCTCTTGACCAAAGGCCGAGAAGTACTGTCCCCTTTTCCTCTTGCGAGTGCTGAATCGATAAGGCATCTGCTCTTCCCTCTGATGCTAAAGGCGATAGTCCTTCTGTGGATCAAACACTGCTGGGGAAAAAATAAATTGCTCCCTCTTCCCTTTCTGCCCTTGGCATTGCCTTGAAGGCTGCTGACTCCAGATGTTGCCTTTCGAAAAGTGGGGTCGAGTGGAAGAGAAATAATATCCTCCTTTTTTCTTATATTTTCCATCTAATTGGAACTCTCGCTTCTTTATGTACATTCATTACGAGAAGAAACATAGTCAGAGGGATTTACTTACTTTTGAATTCGAGTCCAATTCAGAAAGAAAAGCAAGTCGAAGCTCTGCATCTGAATTTTTTTCTCCTTGTATATCTGTAATCACATTAAAACGTAAATACACTTCTATTTAATAATTTAGGAACGAAAGTTTCTCACTGATTTTGAAATGACAAAGTGAAAATATTTCTCAAATCGGGTTGCTGATTGCTAATTACCACAGCAGACCTAGTACATTCCCCAAGAGCTGGTATCGCCATTTAGTGTGGCAACATTTTAGTGGATACCAATTGCCGCAATGTAATTTTGATGCCTAGTTTCCTCCCCTGAGGAAGGTACCTAATCTCTGACAATGCGAAATTGTAGAAGGAATTTAATTTTGCCCAGAACATCCAACTCAAACAGGTACTTTAAGGATCTTTAACAGAGCGCATAACGTACTAGATGGATGCTGTCAATCTTTCGCATCATGAAAATCCACCGAATTAGGCCGGTGTCAAAGCGGCTAACTTGGACGTACAAGGCCAGCGTCTAACAAATTACGCTACGCAGCCGTAATAAAGGGAAAATATTGAAATCAACATAAATTTAAGTAGAAAATGATTCGCTAGATTTTAAGCGAACTTCTAGATTCCAACTTAACTACGCTACTTGTTATGCATTTGACTACGTTGAAAGCATCACTGGGAAAAACCTTTCATGATTCATCAGCTAACTTTTTCTGAGATGTGTTAATTGAATAACAATTCCATTCATACGTTAAGATAACAAGGATTCAGCATTTCTTTTACCATAAATATATTTCTTCCCTGTAATGGGGCTGCGTATTGGTATTTCTACCTTTGCAGACCCAGTGCATTCCCCAGGAGCTGGTATCACTTTTTAGTGCGGCACCGTTTTAGGCGACGTCCAGTTTCTTCCCCAGAGGAAGGCACCTACCCATGGGAAATTTGATTTTGCCGAGAGCACCCAAGCCAACACTCGAGGGATCTTTTTCACGCCGTATAATCATACGACATAACCGCTGTCGATTTTCTGCATCAGGAAAATCCATCAACTTGGGCCGAACCCGCAACCTTGGGTACAGAAGGCCAGCGATAAACCAACTACGCCACCCAGCCGGTTCTATAAATATATATAGAAATACATATTCATCATTGTTTCCATCGCGTTATTGAGTCCTCCTCAACACTTGACTGAAGCTGAAAGGGATCAGGTCCATCATTAGTACAGCTTCCTGGTGTGATGTTAATAACCAATCCATCCATCTGCTGTCCACAATCGAGTGATAATGGAAGGAGATTTTTCTTTCAAATCGGGCTCCGTGCGGTGTTTGTTTGGATGAGGCCGCGCTCCTGATGAAGGTATTTGTGGATTCATTGTGTGTGGTTAAGAAATAAAAAAAAACATGAAACTGAAAAAAGAACCCTAAATGAAATTACTATTATTTAATTTATGTTTAGCCAATGGAATACATTCAGCTAGAGAAAATGAATATTTCATTCATTTTCTGAGCCTTTGCTATCGTGTCTAACTTCATTGAACTACATAAATATCTGCTTTGTCTATTGTTTTCACAACTCCATTTAATAAATATAATTTACATAAATGTTACTCTCAAGTACACATAAACGTTTAACCTCTGTCCAATTAGATCTGGGAGACTTCAGCGACATTTCGCGATTTTGATGACTCCGAGAGGTCAAAAACTGCCTTTCCGGAAATCGTGCGACTGTTGAGTATTGATTCAACTCAAGGCTTTCTCCCCTCCTCATTGGCATGAGAGCGAAGTAAAACAAGCACATAACTGACTGAACCAAATGAATTATTTTTAGGACCTATCCAACTGCGTACGTCAAGGGGTTAAGAAATAAACGGACAGATAGTCAATGGGCTTTTTAATTTACGTTGCATCAATTGTTCAGAACCCAAATGTAAATCGACGATAACTTTTTATTAGAAAAATTGTTTCTTGTTTTAAGTTTAATAACATGGTAGTGCGTAGTATATATTTTTCTGTTGTAATTTTTAGTCGTTATTTCATATTAAGGATGAAATAAAATACATTTAGTAATCTCAACTTAGAACTGCACTATTTTGAAGCACAGATAACGAATAATATTAGGATTGGATAATATCCAGAGATCCTAATTACATTTATTCGAGCCTGTGAGGGTGGCCGAGGTAGCCGAGTGGTCAAGGTATCAGATCGTGGCTGGCATGTCACGAGTTCGAGCCCAGTACCACTAAAGAACCGCCGTGTAGGGGAAGGATGCACGTTAAACATGTCGAGAGCTCAAATGTCCTCCCGTTGGTGTGGTGTCGTCCTCGTCACTTGACCAAGGTTCAAAATGACGAGGTCCGTCGCCAAAGGCCCTCGTGTAGCTGAACAGTACGGCATTAATACTCACTCACTCACTCAGCTTAGTTGTCAAGGGGCAATGGACTCGTGCCTGGTCTGTCATGAGTTCGAGCCTAGAAAAGCTGAGGAACCGCCGTGGAGATGGGCCGATGTGCGTTAAATATGTTCAGGCTCAAACTTCCTTCTATTGGTGTGGTGTGAAAATTAAGAGAAGTGGTTGTCAGCCCAGGTGTCGTCCTCGTCATTTGACCAAGGATCTAACTTATGAGGTATGTCGCCCAAAGCCCTCGTGTAGCTTTTTTGTGTGACGTAAATATAACTCCATCTCCAGTCCGTGAGGTTGGAACGTTAGCCGAGTGGTCATGGTCTCGAAGTTGTATTCGGCGTTGTCGCGTCGTGGTTTTGCTTCCTAGTTACAGAGAAGAAGTGTCGTGTAGAGGGACTAATGCACGTTTAATATGTCAAGGCCTAAGGTTCTCAAGCTGACGTGGTGGGTGTAGATGTTTGGAAAAAGGGGGTGCTAGTCGAAGTGCCGTCTTTGTCACGTATCCCGTTCAAAATTACGATTTTCTTCTACAAAACCCCTGGTGTAAATGTCAAGGAGGACGATCGAGCTGTCACGGCCTTGAGACGGGCTTTGTTGAAGTTACATTCAAATCTAGACACCACCCAACACCCTAGATTAGGGCAGTTTCTTTAAGACTGTCGTTTCTTAAAGTTCTCAGATGGACATAGAGTGGAAGTTTGTATTACTAGCTCAGATATAGTTTTCATTATTTGACGTGCTTCACAATTACTACGTCCATCGCCAATAGCCTTTGTGTTGCATCTTTGTGCGAATTTAGGGGACAATTTTTTTTACTTAGATAGTTATAAGAGTAAATTTACATGTACTGTATTCGAACACATATGTGATACGCATTTCAGAAGCAAAATACTATTTTTGACAGTACAAAATTTTAAAATTATTTCAATTTATTGAAATTCCTACTATTTCTACAAATTGTAATATTTTTTAATCATTTTTTTCTGATTTTCTTGGGAGTGTTTCTCACAATTCTGTGCATGAGATTTATACTACGAGTAATACTTTTATTTTTTTTTCTCTGACACACTATAAAAAAACAGTAGAAAAACAGCTATATCTAATTTTGAAGATAAAAAAAAATAGCAATTCATCTAAATCCTTATTCCACATGCACAGAATCATCAAACAAATTATATTAAATTACCAGAAAAACTCAAAATTTTATAGGGAATGTAAAAAAAAAACAAACTTTATCATTTTAAACACATGATCATCATGAAAAATAAGAAGTTGAGTAAAAGCAATTTAGAGTTTTTAAAATCAGAAAATAAACGGAAGAGCTAAAAAATATAGCATTCACATTCTTATATATAATAAAATTCATGTAGTATTAAGTATTTTTAAAGCTAAATTAATCCTGAATTAGCATATATTAAAAAGTAAATAAGTTAAAACTAAATGGAATGAAGTGATAAATAACATTAAAAAAATTCAGATCATAATTTATTCTAATTTTATTTAAAAAAAACATTAAAAACCACCAGGTATATATGTGATTGCTTCTTTTTTAATCAATAAGGCATTTCGTCGCTTTTTTGATAACGCAATTTTTTTTTCGAGCATTTGCATACACTGATGCAATTTTTCTTTTCCTTTAATAAACTCTATGATAATCTCGCCAAACAGCTAATATTTTTACTGACTTTTTATTACGAAGCATGCATATTTTCCATTTGCCAATTTTCCAATGATTTTTTGTAGCAAAATTAAATTTATCAACAGCAATAGTCACTCGCGACGTTGTATCAATGACGTTTCTTTCGAACATTTACTCCAAATGATACTATGAAGGCTCTTATTTGCATTTTGTGTCAGACATCTTATACATATTTGAAGGAGTTATGAAACTATGTTACAGAAATTGCAATTTTCATTGTTTCTATGTCATCTTTGTTTGAGCGAATTGTGTTTTGATAATATCATGACAATGTTTTAATTGTCTGGTCCTCTCTCTTTAAACTGCAACGGGATTTCCCTCCCGAAGAAACACCTCCCCTCCATTTTTTATCAGCTTTTCGTAAATCTAGCCTCTTATTAACTTGGTTTATGAACTCTTTTTTTATTTTTACATCAGGATATAAACTTCCTTTGCATTTAAATACCAGTATGTTTTCGCATCACCATCTGACAATAATGTCGAAGATCGAAAACCATTATCTTCAGATCTTTGCCATAATTTAAGAATAGCCTCTTGTTCCATGGCGCAAAATGATCCTACGTGATTGATAGCACATGAAGATTTATATAACTTTCTTACCACTCGTGAAATTCCGCTAAATTTTTTCTCAAAAAAGATTTTGCATTTTCATATTCAATGCAGGGTTCGGATATAATTTCAAAATTCATGACAAATCCAGTAACAATGTCAATCATACAACCTACACCTATTTGAGATAAATTTTCCTGAGTCAGCCAAGTACCATCATAAGTAGCATCTGTATCAGTAATAGCACTGGTACTTTGATAAGCATCTTTTTCACCTGACTCCGAACATCATTGAACCTTTTTCTGTAGATCCAACCACAGATTTGCATAGTTTTTTTATATGCATTGAATAGGATTTGCAAACATCACACAGTAAGTTTTCAAAAGCTGTTTTAAAAATTATACATCCATTATTAAATAATGAGAGGCTTCAAAATCTGCATAACAGTTTGCATCGTTCAAGCAGCTGTCTTCTAAAGTATGGGATCTCATATTTTTGTCTTATAATGCTGATGAAATAAAAAGATTTATCTTTCCTAGTGAGTGAGTGAATATTAACGCCGCACTGTTCAGCTACACGAGAGCTTTTGGCGACGGACCACGTCTTTTTGAACCATGGTCAAGTGAGGAGGACGACACCTGAGCTGGCACCCCCTCTCCTAACTACCACACCACACCAACTCTCTCAGCTCTCGACAGATTTAACGTGCATCCCTGCCCTACACGGCGGGTCTTTAGTGGTACTGGGCTCGAACTCATGAGATGCCTGACATGATCCGATACCTACCACAGCCCTTTTATCTTTCCTAAAAACGTCAGTTTCATTACTGCTGTGTGCATCACACCATTTCTAATTATCTTTTTGCTTACAAACAAAGTTGGGTCGTTTTGGTTTTCTCATGATTATAATTAAAGTTCACTTATTCTATCAAAAGATATTCAAATAAACATTTAAAAATATTCAGTAATAAATTAATTTTATAGTTGGCTTTGGGAAAAAACCCTTTTTTTTTATACTAATGAATTTTGAGTATGAAAAAAAAAAAAAATGCAAAGCAAAACTCAATAATGTTTGTCTCTTGCATAATTCTCTTCTATAAAATATTAAGCATTAGAATCGCGCGTACAGGTAAATCAATTGAAATTTTTTAAGCTAGGATTATAACGTCTGCATAAGAAGTAGTAGTTACTTGTTTTAGTTTCAGTTTCGCTTCGACGTACTGTTGAAAAAACATTAAATAACTCGCAAAATATAACAGCTAGAGCTACCAAATTTTGCAAACATATTTGAAAAAGTCACGCAACTAAAGCAAGTCGATTGAAAAGAATTCGTTATTTTGGTCATTTTTAGGGTCATGTGTTAGGTTTCCTTTAATAAGTAATCAACCAAAAGATTATCAGAGAAAGATATGAAAGCATCCATCCGAAAGACCATCAGATTTCTTGAAGCTGAGCGAGTGAAGTACAGTTCACAAATCGCCAACTACAATTGATCGCTGTTCAAAATTATGGGATCCATCATCAATAGCTCTGATGTGGCTTTTAAGAATCAATCAGAATTTCGTCCAATTGGTTAAAAACAATATTTCAAATGGTGATCTTCCTTTAGAACACTTGAGGAAGCGAACCATGCTTTAATTTTGTTTTCCAGAGAATGTCTGTAGGTTATAATGAAAATAATGATAATAATAAGCATTTTCTAGCATTATGTAATGGCTTATGACTAGTTAACTCTATAGGTTTCTTACTCACTGTGACCGGCTCATCGCGATTTCCATTAAAACTCCTTTTGGGTTTCTTTGGGGCCAGAATGGCAATTCTTTCCAACCAACTCAAGAAGTGAAACGTGAAATATGCAAATTAAGAATCTTATAAATAGTAGAAGTTTAGCGTACGTGGGGTCGCTATGGGGAAGTGAATATACGAGGTCTATGATTACAAGTGCTAAAACTAAAGTGAGAGAAAATCCCGCATTCAATATTTGATCTATCCGTGCCTGTGCATTCAAGTTAAAGGTGGATACCATTCCACAAGGATAACAGCCACGTCAGTTAGGATTCAAGCGAATTGCTGGTTACCCAAGATAGAGCGGTAAAAACATCTAATTAAACTACCAAGAACTGTGTATTTATTGAGATTAGGATTAGTCGGTAAAGTTAGACACAGTGGTCAGTGACGCGATTATTTGGTAATACGTATTGTGTGTCTCTTCACCTCAGATTCACTTGGTTTGAAAATTAATACTATAATTATATATTGTTTAAGTTAAGATCTACATAAAGAGATATTAAGATTATGGCAACGTCTGGTTCTTCATTCACTCCCACATCTCTAGATCGCGAGGATAATATAGAAGTAGGGCAAACATCACGGGCACTTGCCTTAGATCACAAGTTTATGACTCGAACCTAACAGGACATTAAGAGTAGTCGACTGATACAGAATTCCAAAATAGTCCCACACACAATCCCCTAAGAGTTGTCTTTTATTTTTCGGCAACCTTAAAATATGAAGGGTAAACCAGTTTAACTCTATTCAATTCTAATCTATCAAAATATACTTATCTATAAATACTAAACAAGCTGCAGTGTTGCGTGACATTAATGAAGTTCTCATAGTAATAGACGTATTTTAAATTGGACGGTCTCACTATGTGATTCATTTTAACAATATATAAATGTCTAGGTCTAGACAAGGAACTACAATCTAGCTGATGGAATAATTATCTTACTCTAACGATGACTTTGCTCATTAACTTTGGCTCACTGTAACTTGTCTTCATATCACATTTTATCTGAAAGAAGAGAGGTAAACTTTCAGTAAAAATTGGAAAAAAAAACCCCACTGAAAGTTAGTTCTGAGGAGGAAACCTTGCTGTGTAGTACATTCTTCCCTTTATTTTCTGTTTAGAATCTTCTCACGATGTCCGTCGCCAAGAGTGGTGGTGTTGTTTTCCGAATGCAAAGTTTATAAAAAAAATATCGTTATCTAATCGTCAATTCATTTCCTTCATGTCCCTTGGTCCTGTTTGGCATTTTGTCAGTTTCAATTCTTGTTCATTTAATAAACTTTCGCATCTATTGAAGAGAAATATCTACTGCCTATGGATAACATGTTCACTCAATCCAACCTACTTAAACGAGGATAAAAATACAGTGACGTAAGAAGGGACGTATCAGCCGATACAGTTCTCGGTTGACCAGTTGCGATGTCCACTTGATTGCCCTTTGGGAATGTCATCCATTCATAATAAATCACCGTCTACCGAAAAGATGACTTTTGACAGAAAATGGCGAGCATTATTTCGTGTTTTTTCCCGCCTTCTACGAGTGGTTCCCAAAGAACTTTATCCCCACTAATGCAGTGTTTCTCAAACTGTGGGGAGCTCCCCCTACGGGGGCGTGATAATCCTAAGTGAGAGGCGCAAATGTATCGAAAAGTTGAAAATAAAAGATTATTTAAAAAATTATTAATTTTCTGAAAGAAAACAAAACAAAATACCTTCTGGTGCATTTACACTGTTATAATATATTTATAAATGTATCAGTACTGCACTAAGTATTTGATAATTAATTTATCGATACTAAGATTAGAACAAGTTTAATAATTACTAGTGGCAACCATGGGCTAGTTATATATAAATATTTAATTTTTATCTTGATAATTTGTACAATTTATAATTAAAGTCTTATTGTAGTTTAGCGTCATGGTACATATCA
>BMAV01006101.1:1070101-1085314 GCA_019973955.1 Trichonephila inaurata madagascariensis | reverse complement strand
AATTGTGTTTTTCGTTTGATTCGTTCCGAATTGTGTTGCATTATTTTTGTTACATTTTTTGTTTAAAAATGACCATTGTTTGCAATCGAAATATGAAGTTTGAAGGCATTAACTTAAAAATGAAGCTCGAAAAAAATTTTTAACTTTAACAAATAACGCAATCCGAAATTGAATATCCTTTTCAGTTTCGAACCTCGAAACTACCGCTTTATTAAGCAACGCTTTTGACATCCACGCTGCAGGTTCCTGTGGGGAAAAGCCTTGAAATGATATTTAAAATAAGAAGATATGTTCAATTTCGCATTGTGTTATTTGTTACAGTTAAAAAAATCTTTCGGGTTTCATTTTTAAGTTAATGCTTTCAAATTTCATATACCGATTGCAAACAACGATAATTTTTAAACGAAAAACTTAAAAAAAGTAATGCTTACATATCTCTCGCAAAAGGGAAAAAAAACGAAAAACACATTTTTTTAAAAAAAGCCGTAATTTTTAAGATATTTTAACAATCTTTGTACAGATTACGTATAATATTATTCTACATACGGAAAACAAATTTCGTGAGTTTTTTTTTTATAAATAAAGAAGTTATTAAGTATTTAGATAAAATTTTGAGTACTTTTTGAAAAATCGTAGGAAAAAAAAAAAACACCAGTTTTTGACATCAAATTTTTTATAAATGACTGATTCTAAAAGAGAAAAGCATGAACTTTTTTAGTGTAAAATTTGTTTTTCATTAGCGTGAAAGAAAATGAAAGCGGAACGATTTAGAAATCATATTCATAAAAACGTATCGATTTCGACTCATTTTAAAAAAATCATAAAAAATACAAAATTTAATTATTTTGTAAAATAAATTATAGCATATCGTGGCGAAATAAATGATCTTTTCGAATCTGTAATTATTTTTTGTGTGAGTCTCATGAAAAAAAATTAGATCGCGTTTTGAACACGTCTGGAAAAAAAAAAGCTCCGAATTTTCGCCTGGCGGTGAGAAATGTTACTAATTATGCGTTTTAAGGTTTTTAATTAATATCTTTTTTAAAAAAATTGTAATATCGAATTATAAATTGTCAAAACGGATTCCTCGGATCTTTCCCAAAATTTTGGTGCCTTTGGTGAGTTTCTGCGTCGCGAGGTTCGTGCTAAGATAGGGCATCATAGATTCAAACATAGATGGATAGATACATTTGTTTACCTTCGGATTTTATAATTTTGAATGGTATGTATAAAAAGGAATTTTTTTATTACAGATAGAGTGTTAATATACAGATGTTTTATATTACAGATAGTGTTGATCCAATGTATGAGGTTGGCGTGGAAGGGCTGAGAGTGGATACCAACTGAATTTTAATATTCGTTTTTGACTGAGATTCAAAATTATGAGGTCCATCAACAAACGCAGCCATGTTGCTTTGGAGTGAGGGACGTGAATCAAAAATCAAACCATTTACTATTTCGGCATTTATTTTAATTATTAAATGTTTTTCTAAATTTCACTACAAATTCTTAAGTTTTCGTAGTATTTTTTTTTTTTTTTTTTTTTTTAAATTGAAATTTAGCTAAATGAATATTCTTTTTTTCAAATTCTTAATTCAGTGATAAATTGGTTTCAGAGAAATTTCGAAAAGTTCCATCGCAATAACGTATAGATACTTTCTAATGCTCAAATGAGATTGAACTTTTCAAAGGAATGCAATATTACCATAAACGTAATTTGTTTTCTACTTGGAAAACACTGAAAACACGAGTGCTTGACTCGATTTTTCTTTTCTTTATATAAAATATGCAACTATTAAAAAAAAGATTTTATATGTGAAATACTTTTAATATATCAGTTTATATTAGAAACATCTTAGAGAATTTAATTTAAAGAGTTTTTGTATATTTTCTCATCCTATGTACCAGAAGAAAATAGTAACCAGTACAAATTAGTTAAAATAATTTTTTTATTGTTTTCTCGAAAATCACGCCAATTAGAATGATCATAACAATTTCTTGTAAATATTCAAATGTATAAATGTTTTTTTGATTTTGTTTTTTAGAAATATTTTTACGTTTGCTTAATAATTTTAAATGGTTAGAATAAATTGAATTATTTTTGTAAATTTGAATTTCTAGTAAAAAGGGTACTTCTTATAGTTTATTGTAAAAATAAATATTTTGTTTTATTTGTCTATGATAAAAAGAAATGGAATAAAACTACTTAATTATTCTACATATTTTGTATTCATGTGTATGATAGTTATACTGCTACTTTTTTGATACATTTATACACAATTATATTTTTATACGCTTTTATTGATAAACCACATAATAAAATACATTAGTAGTGAAATACAGTATTGCAACGTTATTTTTGAACTGTGAATGCATTTAAATAGTCGATTCAAAGTTAAAAAAAATGTATTAACATATGTAAATATCAAAGTAAATGTATTTATAATACATACAATATATTTAAAGAAATAAAATATATTTATACATCTTATATCAAAAACCGTTTTCTTCTCAGTAAAATTCTTGAATTTTTCATAAATATTAATGGTATTCACGCTGCAAAAAAATAACAGAAATATCAATTTGTGCTTATTTTTTATTCTATAATATTTGGAAATTTCTTACGCCCCCTTCCCTTTCTCATAGATTTATTTAAATACAAAATGTCTCCCTTTCATATTTCTGCCTCCCACTTTCTATTGTCGACTGCGTCATTGTAACCAAAACATGGGAAGGAAAATATCCTGAATAAATATTCCTTCGTTTCAGCAAAAAAAGGGGAGCTTATTTTAAAGAACACGGCCAATCTTCAAAATCGAGAAATAGGATGGTTAAATATCTGGCGGGGGCGCTTTCGGGGCACATTTGAAAAGGAATGACAACGTGGGAGCATCTTTAAGGCATCCTCACAAAATAGATTTGACACAGTGCTTCTCAAACTTTCAATATTTGAGATCCAATTTTCAATTATAATTTTCATCACGCCCTCCTCCATACAATAACAATTCATTGAATTCCCCAATAATATAGTTTGACGCTAAAGCTACAATACGACTTTAATTATAAGCTTTACAAATTATCAAGATAAGTATTAAATTTTGCATATAATTTTATGTATGACAGGTCAATGGTAAATTTTAAACTTGTTCTTAATATTGTTAAATTAATGATCAGGTACATTGTGTAGCACTGGTCCATTTATAAGTGTATTATATCAATGTAAATGTGAATTTTAATTTTTAGTAAGGAGTCTCAGGGGTGTTAACTTCGTCTCGAGGGCTGAAAATATAAACAATATTTAAATAGGCATTATTCTTTGAAATTAAAATTAAATAATTCGAATCTTTTACACAATATTTATAATGGAATGAAGCTTCAAAAAAGTGTGAAATGTTTAAAATATAATCCTAATTTAAAAAATCAAAATCATATGAAAAAATAAGGAAACATTTCTGTAAGAAATATTAATCATTTAACGTTGCGTATCATATTTTCTAAAATAGCAGCTCTAATTACTAGCAATAAGTTCATTTAAGATGTTAAATGTATCCTTATTACACTGTAGCTTTTTTTTTTTATATAAATAGAATAATAAATTATATTTTTTAAAAAATAAAAAAAATTACAATTTTGAAAAAATTTTTAAATTTTAATATTTTTTAAATATTTTGAAATACAAAAGATACATAATACTATAAAATTAGGTAGAGTTTAAACAGTATGGTACATTTTATAATTCTATAAAGTTTTATACATCAAAAGCTACTATTTTAGAAAATAACATGCGCAGCGTAAAATTTACTTAATATTTATTACAGAAATGTTTCTTAATTTCATATGCTTATAATTTTTAAAATTCTCATTATATTTTAAACATTTCGTACTTTTTTGAAACCACATTCCTTTATAAATAACGTGTTGTGAGTAAAAGATTCGAATTCTTTATAATTTTAGTTTCGAAGAATTATATCTATTTGAAAAATTTTTGTATTTTCACCCCGCCCCCCGAGACGAAGTTAACACACTTGAGTCCCCTTATGTCCGAATGTATTTTGATTTGTGTTTCATTTTATTAAATTAACAATTTTTAGAAATAACATTTTTTTTCCGACTTTTCGATATGCTCGCGCCTCCCACAATTTGAGAAACGCTGATTTGTCATCAATTTCTTCAAGTTTTATCGCCGAATAATTATGAATAGTAACAAAAACTATACCGTGAATAATTATTCATAGTTTATACAATTTATGAAATAGTTAGATCGTTTGTTATGAATTTCCTGATCATTTCTTTTCCTTAAAGTCCCACTTTGAAGTCTCGTGTATGCTACAGATTACGGAGCTCGCAAACTTGATCCACAGTCAAATGACGAGGATGGCACCTGAGTAGGCACTCCATCTCCGAACTCCCATTTCACGCTACCGGAGGGTTTTGACCCTCAATGGAATAATCCTTGCTCTACACGGTGGGTCTTTAAGGTCACCGGTACTCCAACTAGCTACTCGTAAACGTGTTTGCTATCCCTCGGCTGCTAGGTGGATCGTGTGATGATCTAACAATCAATGGGAATTCTTTGCGACCATCCTATCAAAATAAAAAAGAATTATGCTCGTATTTATTCCATGATAGGAAGAACTAATGAATGTCACATACAATTTCTCCCATAAAACTAATGTAAATTATTGAAAGGATTCTTCCGATATATATAAAATAGGACTGTTTTGAATAAAGTGGAAAAACGTTCTGCAATCTGGGTGACCGATGCTCATCGTGAATGAGATAGAGGGGTAGTATGGAATTCCGAGGTTTTGACCCTGTTGGTAGCTGATGGCAAACCTTCAGCTGCTGAAGAAAGATTCTCATGATGAGAACCGTTTGCTGTTGTCGTACAACTCGCTACAGAACAAAGTGTGTTTTGCGATTTTCAAAAGTTCTTGCAGGTAAGTTTTCAAATAATTTTGTTGTTGTTGTTGTTTTTGCACGCCCCCATTGGTCAGCAGTTCTAGCCCAGGTCCATGACATCGTGCACTTTCAGAAAGTCTAACACCAGCAAGAGATTGTCTTCTGATTGGTGAGCCCTAGGCATTCCAGGATGTGAAAAGGCGAGGCCGGCTCAAAAGAACAGTTCGTGCACACCTCAAAGCTCTTGCATCCTTCGGAAAAATTCATTGTTTTGATATGGCCACTTCGAAAGTGGGCTAGATCAAATAATTTTACTTACTAGTATACACGTGACTTGAACATTCAAGTTAAATATGATAAGAATTGTATATAGTTTATAATACTGTGGCCGTTTTTTAACTGACAATGTTTTGTACCTTCTGTTTAAAGGTTCATTTTCCAAGATGGCATGTCGGGTATTATGGAATATCTAGTATTCCATTATACTCGACGTAAAAGTATAGTATTGTAAACGACCCGACAAAATAGGCTGAATTAAAATAAAGTTAAGAAATGAGTTTGCAGTACAATATTCATTTGGAGTATAATATTGATTTGGATTAACTGCTTTAGCTGATTTCTGTGGGCTCACCTTGAATGTACTGGAGCAAAGAAAAAGCATTAGTGATTTTATAAATAAACTCAAAACAGAAATGACTCTTGTATTCTTAAAAATATAGCTTTTTTAGTTAAAAATAAGGACGTTTCATGAAATCTTAATTAGTTTTCAACCACCGAAGGTATCCTACCTCCAATGGACTAAATTCATAACAGTCACGTGATAAAGGGAAACACGTGTTCTGCATTGAATTCAAAACAAACATCAAACTAATTGTACTTGTTATTCTAATTGTAAAATTTAGATGAAATTAAAGATGTTCCAAGTATTATAAAAAAATTACATCAGAGGGTTTTTAAATTAAAAAAAAAAACAAAAACAATAACCCTTTTTTTACGTGTATTTTCAAATCAAGTATATTTTGCTTATTTATAATTGTTGACAAATATGAACTTTTTAAGAGAAAGTTTCGGCAAAAAGAAAAGTTGGAAATAACGAAGAACTTTGAACCGATTGGCTAGAAACACATGATTGCATTTATTATGTGACTATGACATCACATTAATTTATAAATTGATTGGTTAGAAACACGTGTTTGTCATTTATCATGTGATTATGACGTCATATGAATTTAGCCTATTATCATTTTTTTTAAAAAAACTTTTTTTATAGCAACAAAGTAGATATTATTCTTTTTAACAAGTTATGATTCTTTACAATCACTTATATCTATGATGATTTGCGAGATTTTATCAAAATTCACTATAAAGTTATTTCTGGAAATGTTTATATATAAATGATATTCCATAATCCCGACTCTCATCTACCACTAGAAAAGACTGGAGCAATCTACACTCAGGAGAACTTTTACATGAAAATGAGTAGATAATTGAAATAGGAGAATAGTACAACAATTTTAAAAAAATTAAACTTTGTTTCCTGAAATTTTTTATTTATTGATATTTCGATTTTACCGCAGAAAAGAAAAGAGTAAATTAAGTTTCAAGCAAAACACTCATTTTCATATTTTGCACCTTGAATGAGCTGATGCTACTTCACTGTCCATTTCAGAGTCTATATTGCATTTTTATTTTATTTGCTGCTTTGGATTACATTACTGTTATACATTTTCTTCATTTTTTTAAAAA
Organism: Trichonephila inaurata madagascariensis; assembly: GCA_019973955.1. NCBI lineage: Eukaryota > Metazoa > Arthropoda > Arachnida > Araneae > Nephilidae > Trichonephila > Trichonephila inaurata. The sequence goes on along the minus strand of BMAV01006101.1, from coordinate 1,078,666 downwards.
AAAATTGATTTAATTTTGTGCTTTGCAGATCTTATCTAAAAACTAGAAAAATATACAAATTTAATTCTTATTTTTTGGTAAATCTGATTCCAAGCAATACACATATTCATGCATTTATTGATTAATTATTGATTTTTTAAAAAATTTATTCTGAAATAGTTTGTTAGTGTCTCTTGGTTTTTCTAACTACATATGGTTGTTCGCCCTTTATGGAAATAATTTTTATATAGTTACAATTTTATTCATGACTGCTCCATTTTTTGGAGCGATTTACTTCTATGTGATAGCCACAGTTGTTAACAACAGGTCTGGCTCTCGAATTTTCTGTGGAAGTAAATTTTTTCTTACCAATGCCATGCCACACAATTTTACTTCATTCCTCCTGAACCGTTTTCCAAAGTGTGTTCTTGAATGTCGTTTTTCTAAGGCTTGTTGTAATAAACCGAAAGTTCATCGGAGAAGGTGATTTCATCCAATGGGACTACTTTTTTCGTTCTTTCTTTGCGAAATAAGCGGAGATTGAGTTAGACATGTGATTGGATACTCTGTTGAGAGACACGAAGGTCACCTTCATCAACGTCCTTTCAATGTACGACTAAAAGTTCATCAAAAATGGTCCTAAGATATTCTGCGGATAGAGTAGATTGAATTAGTTTTGACTGTATTTGAGACTTTTTTTCATTTTTAATTCGCCGTTGTTACAAAACCCTGCAACTATCATGAATTACTTAGGAAACTTTTCTGTACACTGACAAGCCATTTCGTACGGTCATTCCCGTCAGGTGAGCAATAGAAAATTGATTTTTTATTACAGTCATTTAAATATACCCATGTATCATCGAGTGTTACCACAAAATTTCCATTTTTTAGCAGCTAGGTGTTTTTTACATAATTTTCTACTATTTGCTTTTCTTTTAACAATATGTTTTAAAAAAAGACGAAATTTAGGTTTAAATACCTGTTTTAACTTTAAATCCTTATGAATGATTTTAATAACAATTCCGGAAGACATTCTTAGTTTCAATGCTATGAATCTTTCGGTCGGCGGATTTTCTTTTAGGATCAGACTTTACTTTCTCGAAAGTTTCCTGCGTTCGAACAGTTTTAGGATGAGGTTTCCTGGTTATGTTTTCATTTTTACTTTCAGCTACACACGTTTTTTTTCCCCTTTCAAATTTAATGTATTATAAATCCCTTTTTTAATGCAATAACCGAGATTTTTACTCCACTTTATAGTTGATACGAATGTATATCCTCGAGAAGAGCCATCTACCAATTTTAGGAATCATTTTCAAAATAATTTACTTTATATTTCAACCAAAAGAGAACATTGGAATAATGCAATATGAGCCCTTAGCATCCCAAATCCCTAAATTAATCGACAATCTGCTCAAGTGACGAGGATAACAGTTCACTTTTCGTTGTCACTGAAGACTGATGTGCTTTAAATCTGTTCGCGTGTCGTTTCAACACGTTTTTGTTCATTGTCTTCCGAAAGCATTTTGCCCCCTTGCATACACTTTGGCCCACACTAAAGGGTCTGTCGAAATGTGTCAATGCAGAGCTCGTTGACATCAGGGATCATGTGGAACGAAGCGTCACCCTTCGATCTTTCAACAACGCTTCTTCCACTTTCGTAACTGTTTCTGCCGAAACCGACGGCCGTTCAGAACGTCATTTGTCAGAGGCGTCTTTACATTTTCTGCACCATTTGCTCACGAGTCTTGTGAGCATACACTTTTCTCCGCAGGCTTTACACAGTTAAGATTTAATGTCCACTAGTTGTTTTTTACTTACAAAAAACGAATCACAGAGCGTAATTTACACCTGGCGGGAGCAGCGAGTGGGAGCTCCAGCAGCTCACATGCCAAAACTGAGCGTCACCAACACCATGCTGGGGTGGGGACTGGGAGAGCTTCCTGCCAGTGTCTCTGTATACCGCATAACCGGGTCTTTGCGTCGTGAGCTCCTTGAGGACCTTATTTTAAGAACAACCCTAGTATAACATCTTTAAACAAACTGCATTGTCCTTCTAAAACGTGACAACTGAATTAAGTAAAAAAAAAAATGGAGAAAAGGTTTGTATACCGAGCGTGGTATATACCACTTCTCACGATAGCCATAATAAAGTTTTTAGTTTAACTCTCACATTTAGCGAGACGGATGTGAAAAAAATGCCTCCTTGTTTTCCTACCTTGCTCTTCTATCTAATGTAACGAAGTTAAATCGCCAAGTCGGGGATAAATAAAAGCTTGCACTAAAATAGGATCCGCCGTTATTAAGTGACCGTGTTAGCCTAGCGGCCAAGGCCGCGTGTCTACCTGGTGCTGCTGACGACCCACCGTATTGAAGGGGTCGATGAACGTAAAATCTGTCGAGGCTCAAATGTCCTTCCCCTGCGAGATCAGGTGTCACCCTCACCACTTGACTGCTGTTTAAAATTACGAAGTCCGTCACTAATAGCCCTCGTGTAGCTTTATAGTACGAAGTTAATATAACTCTCAACTCCCCCATCGAATGCATATTGCTAATGAATGACAATCGATTAGCCTAGCATACGCCATCCGCTTTTACACCAGAGGAGCTTTGGCAACGTGTAGCCGAAGTGCTCTGCGGAACCAAGTAAAGCATCTTTTCAGTGCTATGGCACATCACAGTTTCTGCTGCCCAGACTAATACACATAGTATCGATTCCTTGGGATTCCTCACGCCGTGAGTGAGTATTTGGTAACGTCACACTATAAAACAAGACGAGAGCTGTTGAGGACGGATTGGTAACTTTGAACCAGAGTCAACATGGCACCTCTTCTCGAAATTACCAACGCCAACGGGAGGATTTTGAACCCACGACCGATTTAACGTCCATTACCCACTTCATACGGTCGGTACTCAGTGGCAACAGGACATGTCATCCACGAGCTCGTGACCATAACCACTAGGCCAACCCAAGTACAGCAAGGCTGTTATTTCAGTCATTTCAACCTTGTAGCTGATGTTACGGAATCAATCAATTGCTTTGATATTTTCCCTCGCGGTACATTTTGTAGCCGCGGTAACCTAGTGGACAAGGAAACGGACTCTTGACCACCGTGTCATGAATGCGACCTAAGGACCACTGAAACCCCGCCATATAGGAGGTGGCGGTATGTAAGTTAAATATGTGTGGAGGCTCAAACGTCCCCCCGTTGGTGCGGTGTGGAAGTTTAGAGAGGGAGTACCAGCTCAGGTGTCCTCCTCGTCACTTGACCATGGTTCAAAATATGGTCCGTCGCCAAAAGCCCTCGAGTAGCTGAATAGTGCGACGTTAATATTCACTCATTCATTTTCGGTAGTCAGCGTTTATATTTCGTTCTGAAATTTTGTTAAGAAACATCCCCGATAAGTATTATGAAATTATCTTAAATAAGTTTTTATTTCAGATACCTTATTAACGCCTTTTCATAAACTAACAGATTATGTTTTGTGAAATACTTGAAGAGTGAAATTTGTGTTAAAATTTTGAAACAATTTTTTTTCAAAATTTTGAGAATGGTTAAAAATTAAATGTTTAGTATGTATTTACGTAGGATTTAAGATATCTTGTCGATAGTAACTGTCATCTGATTATTTGCTCTTTCATAAGATGTTTAAAATAATGAAAAATTGAATCAAGTAAATCAGAGTATTTTCAAAACCATTTTCTTATCGTCTCCTTGTATAAATGTATTATATTTCAGTGTGCAATTGTATTTCCGTATCCATTCTACTTTATCCTGCCCCGTCTTTTTATTTTCTTGCCTATTGCTTCTTGTTTAGTATAATAGCAATTTAGTACATTTTCATACGTATTTTGTACATTTTTTTTTTATTTTAATTTTACTCGAAAATATGCCGGACAGTGTCAGCATTTTCGTAAAATAGATCGTAAAAATTTTGCGCACCATGCAAACCTTATAGAAAGAAGGCTACTGTATACCGTGATTCGGACAAAGTAATATATTTTCAGGATGGAGTAATATATTTTTAGTTTCATTTACTGTAATTGCCTTTATTATATTCTTATACTAACTATAATTTTTTTTTTCTGAATAAAATTCGTGTAACCTAAAAGCCCATAGAATTTATTTCAAAACATTCCATGTATAAATAAAACTATTGATCTCATTAGAGTAAGTAATAATACAATGTTAATTTATATAACTTATTAACTTAACTAATTTTAGGTTAGGGAAAAAGAAATCCATTATTTTTTCGGTAGATGGCTGTAGTGTCGATATCTCTTGAAGTATCAATCAAACAATTTCAAATTTATGCTCGTCGTCAAGGTGACATTTCACACTAAAAAAATTCTTTTACTGTTTTTTGTTTGGGTTTTATCAGTTGTGAGTTACAGGGTATTAAAAAATGTGAGTCAACAAAGAGAAAATTCGGTACATTTTACAGTTTTTCTTTGATAAAGGTGAAAATGCAAAGCCAGATGGCTGAAATTGTGAACGGTGTTTATGCTGTCGATACTGTAACCGCTAATTACATGCAATTTTAATTTCGTCGATTCCGTTCAGGCATTTTTGATTTTAAAAATACACCTCGCACAGGCAGGCCTGTCGTCGCAAGTATCGATAAAATCATAGAAGTAATCGAAGTTGATCGGCATGTTAGTAGTCGCAGCATCACCCAGGAGCTAAAGATTGACCATAAAACAGTTTTAAACCATTTGCACAAAGTTGGATTTAAAAAGAAGCTAGGTGTTTGGGTGCAACACCAATTAACATAAAAAAACATGATGATCGAATTTCCATCTGTCAAGCCTTGGCGAAACGAAATGAAATCGACCCACTTTTTAAACGGATGGTGACTGGAAATGAAAAATGGGTCACATACGCGGCAATATTGTGCGAAAACGATTGTGGTCAAAGCGCGGTGAAGGAGCTCAAACGGTGGCCAAACCAGGACTAACGACCAGGAAGGTTCTACTCTGTATTTGGTGGGACTGGAAAGGAATAATTTATTATGAGTTGCTTCCGTAAGTCGAAACACTAAATTCAAATATCTACTGTCAACAACTGGACCGTTTGAGGTTAGCGATTGACCAAAAACGGCCAGAATCGGCCAACAGAGGAAGTGTTGTGTTCAATCAGGACAACGCCAGGCCACATACGTCTGTAGTCATTCTCCAGAAACTCTGGGAGCTTTGTTGGGAAGTTTTAACGCATTCACCATATTGTTCGTATAGGAATTGTTTTTGTGGCAAAGCTCACAATAAATTAATCCATTTTCCAAAAGAAGCAAAAAATGTATCGTCTACGATTGCCGAAAACCAGGAAGTCGTAAATGATTCGCAGTCGGGGGGAAAAATACTGAGCTAAGTTGTGCCTCCCCAATGAGTGGAGTACGCCTTTCGTTGGAAGTAGTTTAATTGAAAATAAAAATGTAATCTTGTCTACTGTAAAATGTTTTATAAAAGACAGATGTTCTCAGTGGCAACCTGGCACCAAGCGATTATCACCTTTTTCTCGCATTGCAAGACTTCCTGAGTGATAAGAAACTGGGATCAAGAGAAAATTAAGAAAATCGATTTCTAGAGTTTTTCGCCAATAAGGACCAAGACTTCTATGAGAGAGGCATTATAAAGTTACCTTTAAATAGGCAACAAATTATACAACAAAACGGTGAATATTTGACTTAAATCGGACAATCCGCAACATGTTAAATAAAGTCTTGAATTTCATGCAAAAATAATGGACTTCTTTTTCCCCAACCTAATAGTTATGGTTAAATGAAATGATAGAGAACCTCAATTTAATAACGAAAGTTCCTTTGTAGAGAAAAATTAATTGAAAATGAGTGGAATGGACATCGTATGGAATCGTAATTTGGAGGACATTTGTTATCATATTTTTGACAACTGTGTATGTATATTATATATATATATATAATTTGTGAACACAATATATATATATATATATATATATATTGTGTTCAAATTTTCAATCGCTAATGAAACACTTTTTATACATCCACTGAGGTTCAAATACATTTTTTTAATTGAAATGACACCCGATGTGTGTTAAAACAGTTTTTTTCAAATATATTAATTAATTAATTAATTTTTTAAAAAATTTAAATTTATTCTGTGTTATTTCTGACGAAGTTGGAACTAACACCAATAGATGTCACCAGTAAGTTTTTCTAACGATTTTTTTCTTGGCTTCAAATATATTTTTTTTAAACTTGTAGTGGATGATATTTGATATCGATACAGTTTTTTCAAATATTTATTAATAAATTTAATTAAACTAAAATAAAAATTTTCTTTGTTGACCTAAGCAGGCATTCACTTTAAATTTGTTTTCTGTATTATTTGTTCCATATAAAACTGATCATACACTCTTTGAATAATTTCTTTGAAATCCTTTCTTATTTATAACTCAGTAATTAAAAAATATTCACATTATTTATTACGTGCTGTGTAAGGTGAATGGAGTGTTTACATGTTTGGGTTGTTTAATGTATTTAATTCATAGAAATAGATATATAACAAATCTTTTAAACTTCGCTATGCATTTGCTTCAATAATAATAATGGTGGTTTTTTTTTTTTTTTGGTTTTTTTTAATGAAAGTTGACACTCTTTTATTTTTATCTAAACTTGGTTGCAAACTTGGAGAAAAGTGGCGTTCTTTCAAGTGAACAGGAGGGAGGAAAGGTTTCCCCAGTGCCATCAATGGAAAGGAACCACGTACTATTCTAATCTAGGGATAGAATCATCTTTCATTCTTATTAACGCCGCAGAAATATTACTCCGTCTCTTTTTCCAGAATGTCTGCTGATGACGAAACTTTCGAAGCCAATTCATTTTTATTTTCTCGGTCGCCTTTCACGAGATGAATCTCCCTCCCCCTCCTTTCTCGAAGTCCATTGAGATCGAAAGATGAAATCTCCAAGCGAGGATGTTAGAGACGAATAAAAATCACTCTCAAAGTGTTTTTCCAAGGCATTATAACCGAAAATGTTTCAATTTTTTTAATACGTTTATACAATTCTTGATGCTGGGAAAAAGCAAAAAGATATACAAGTTACTTATTCTATTCCTACTATTAGCTCACACTCTCTACATACTTTTTTATCTTGGTGCAATTTTCAATCGTTAATAAGATACATTTTAAAGCTCTCCTTTGAGCTGAAATTTTCTATACAAGATTGTTTTGGGTAAAAATACGATAATTTAACTATAATTAAAATTAATTGACTGGAACTAATTATTTAAAGAATTACAGATACAGCCACGTTGGCACCATTTTTAGCGAATTGGGTCAAAAATTTAAAAGATTTTTTTTTTCACGTTTTAAACCATTCAGTTGAACTGAAATTTTATACACGATTGTTTTGGATGACAATACGTTACTTTAATGATAATGAATAAAAATTAAGTACCACTTTATGCTATGATTCTGTCCTATGTATATACGTATTTATATTTTAATTGTAACTATTTAATAAAAAGTAGCTAAAATAAAATTTTTATTTGTTGATCTAAGTAGGAATTGACTTAAAAATTTTTTTTATTGCTTGTTTAACTATTGTTGCACTTTTGTAGACCAGGGGTACTCAACTTTTTTTACGCTGTGCCACATTCATATAATTATTTCTCGCGAGCCGCAATATGAGGATTAATCAGGGGGGACGCTATAAAATCAAGGACATTTAAAATGAGGAAAATTTATCGAAAAATTAAAACTCGTAACTTTGGATTTTATTTCAAAACAATATTAAAGTTTATCAAAGTCAACTCACAAAAAAATGATTTTATGTATTTTTTACTCAAGTATAGGGTAATTTTGTTTTCCTTTCATCGATGATCCCAAGCCCCTTGTTTGCATTATATTGTCATAAAAACAAATCAGTCATGTACTTTGATATTTTGATTTTTTTCTTTTGTTAAAGTCTCACTTATTTTTATTTCAGATATTAATTTATCAAGTGCAGGATGGTAGCAAAGAGTTTTTGCTGAATTCCAAGCTGAAATCAGTATTGTCGCTTAAAATTAGTTCAGACTTGCGTGTGCATGTTTGTTTCAAATTCATTCAAATACCTTTCGCTTTTAATAAAAGTACCTGAAAAATCTTGCATTTATCAAAGAGAACATCGAAAGCATTTAAGAGAAACTTCTTTTGTATGTTTATCTTTAATTCTTTCATACGTTTATCAATACATATAATGTAACAAATTTTGTAGGATACTTTTGTTACCGCTGCATTTTGTGACATTACACAGATAAAACGTTTTGTTGCAGTTGCAAAGATTTTTTTATAACAAAGTCAATTTATCTCATAAATAAGAGCCATTGAAAGGTTTGTGTTTGGTGGTATAATGAGGAGCAATATAATATTTTTTTAATGAAACATTTTCACAACAAATCAAACAAGTTGTTGATCCATGCTTGTTTTTCTCTACGAAATAGTTGACCGCGGTAGCCGAGTGGTATAGGTATCGGATCGTGGCTTACTTTGTCACGAGTTCGATCCCAGTACCACTAAAGACATGCCGTGTAGGGCAGCGATGCACGTTAAATCTGTCGAGAGCTGAA
>BMAV01006101.1:1050613-1065101 GCA_019973955.1 Trichonephila inaurata madagascariensis | reverse complement strand
TAATCACTCATGATCGTCGATCCAAACGCGGAGCTCAATCAATCGTGGTTTCCTTTTAAAACTTTTTTGTATATAAGTACTGTATATATTTTTAAATGCATTTAGTAAAAAGCTGTTAATTTGAAATTACAAACAGACACTTCGATTTTATTTATTTGTATAGTTAAATACTCGTGTATGACAATGTATTTTCCTCCACACAAAGAAAAAATAAATAAAAAAATTACCTTACACTCTTAGTTATTAAAGCAAGTATTAATGTTTCAAATGTAACTAAATTGTCAGAAATGGATTCAATAACTAATTTAATTAATAGGGTTGATTAACTTCAGAAACATTTTCTGTAGAATTAAGTAGAGAAAAAAATGTCTAAATAACCTATTAATGGAATCCGAATTTTTTTGACGTCTGTATTCCGGCTATCTGAGTTTATGGAATCAATTTCATGAAATCTGTGAATATTTCATATGTCTCATCAATACATTTGTTTGAAATTTTAATGCAGAACTTAAACTTGAATATACATAGAATATTACCTTTAATTTCTGGTTTTAATTACTTATTTCTGCATTTAATATATATATATGATGATGACTAAATGGCTTAAATATTAATCCCCCTAGTATAATTATTCGAAAAATAGTGTACATAACTTCAATGAAATATGTACCTTTATTAACTTTTGCTGTCAATTAATACTAATTGAAACATTCTGGTTAATTATTTACGTACTGATTTCGTGTCTATATCAACGTCGAAACTGTGAAGGTATTTCAAAATAAAAGCCCTTCTACAGATTCTTTATCTTATCCCGAAACAATGTAATATTTTGAAGATTTATGTGGAGAGTTAAGTGAACGGTTTGGGCTAGTTTTTAGCGTCGGTTTTCAAGGGGTTATGGACACGAACTCGTGGCCGTAATGTCGCGATGCCATTGAAGACCCACCGTGTAGAGGCACCCGATGCGCGTTAAATCTGTTGAGGTTCTATGACCTTCCTTTGGTGTGTTATGGTTTCTGGGAGAGGAAGACAGTACCAGCTCGCGCGGATGACGTTCTCGTCACTTGACAGAGGTTCAAAATTAACAAGTGTTGCTTTATAGTGCGACGTTATTATAACTCTCACTTTCCCTCACTCTCTTGGCACAAGTTTTAGTGATTTTTAAAATAAATCAATTAGTTTGAGGGTTGCCAAAAATTCATTACAATCATTGCAATGAAATCACTAAATTTGGTATACTACATTTTTAACACACAAATCGCTGGCTTTGTTTTGTAGTTAGCTTAGCGCTTGCCTTGCATGCTCGAAATTGCGCGTTCAACCTCGGCTCCCATCGGTGCATTTTCATGATGCAAAACATCGACAGCTTCCATGTCGTGTGGTTATGTGGCATGTAAAACATCCTCTTAGTGCCTGTTTGGCTTCTATGCTCTCGGCAGAATTAAATTCGTAGAGCATCGTCAGAGCTCAGATGCCTCCCTATGGAGTGGAAACTGAGCGTCAAAATTACTTGCAGTAAAGCACCTATACGGAGCCTCACTGAAAAGTGATTCCAGCTCCCTGAGAAAATGCGAGGTCTGAAAAGGTAAAAATGCCAATCCACAGCCCCAATAATAAATCGTTTAAACAAAGCAATGGAGTTCAAAGTGACTAAAGGATACAATGGTTCTCTACATAAGACATTCAAAAACTAATTTTCTTTCATTAACAATGGTTCTCCCTACATGAGCAGGGCCGAGGAATTCTCTGTGTCCTTTAACGGAACCTTTCTATCGACTTCACCGTTCATTAGGGGAGCGACATTACACGTTAATTAAATAAGCGGAGCCGCGCCTTTTACAATATTAATTTCCGTCCGGCCCTAACGACCCGACTTAATGAAAGAATAATAAGCACTTTTGAACCCGCCAAGGCAAATTGGTTTTCGCACGTCTGGGGAACACGCGTCAAACGTCCTATTAGATAGAATTAGTTTGCAGGTTATCGCCTCCAACTAGGATAATTGGCGATCCTAAATGGCCTTACAGGCTCAGCATCTATCCTTTTTTAATAACTATAATTCAATAAAAGGTGCAAGTACATACACAGAATTTGGGCGCTGAAGCAGAGTACATTCTATTCTTCCGTGTGTTACAATGTGATAACAGTACGTGATTGTTTTTCGTTAGATCTAATAATTGGCGAAAACAGATAATTGTGGTATCTAGCTCATTGGATTTAAGGAAACAAAAGAATTAAAATATTTTGAGGTGTCTATCGTATCTCTAACTGTCATATCGTTTTAATTGCAATCATTTGGCGTCAGAATATGAAGTGGATCATTTTGACCTCTTAAAAAACTGTTATGAGGAATATCTGCTTATTAAACCTTCAAATTCTTTGCGCGATGTCGAGTGTAAATTATCTGATGAATGAAATATTGCTACAGTTTACAAATGTAGTATACATAACCATCCTGGAGCAAAATCAATTGGATAGAACAAAATATACTTTTGTACATTCAAAAGGCAGTGCCATGAAACGGCAGTATCTAGCAGCGGTACAATCAATGTTAATAAGGCATGTAAGAGATTAGCATTGTTGTACGCATGCAGATCGGGGAGGTGGTAGAATTATCTAACAGGAACTAGGTAAGGAAATTACAAAACTCCATTTTCCAGAGCAGGCTTACTTTTTCTGTGTGTGAGAAGCATTGTGCCTTCTCGACTAATACGGAACTCAGTCGGGCACTTTTTGAATTTTACGTAGAAAGAACTATACGTTATAGAGATTGTGTATCATGTTCTATTATTGTGTACTCGGATCGTACACAATAGTACGAATATCCAATCCGTTAGACAAGAGGTATGGACTGATATACAAAAAGGATTGTAAACATCTCGTCACACCACCGAGTGTGTGGACTGTTACGCCTCTGTGTTGGTCCATACTATTTGACGCCATCTGCAACAGAAGGGGGATTTTAACAAGTCCAAAAGTATGAGGCAGCGATGGTGTATTGAACACCATGGGTTGCCATTGTCTTTCAGACGAATCACGCTTTTGTTTAACAATTTTTAGATGGTATTGTCAAAGTCTAGTACTACTGTGATGAACCATTGCATAACATTTACATTATACATCCCTTTATCAGTAGTGATCTGCTGTTACAATTTTAATTACCATTGGAGTTTACTCCCCTATTTCCTTAATACGCATTCCTGGTGGGCAACCACTTCAATGCCCTTGAAGTTTTAGAATAGGTAGCCGTCTTTTACCTTCAAAACGTATACGTGATCAAGTTTCGGCAGGACAACGCGAAACGCAACGGAAATTCTTCATCGACCACCAGGTGGCATTGTTGCATCGTCTTCGATGTTCTCTCGATCTGTGCCAACTAGCCCTAAATATCTAAAATTAAACTCAGTAACGAATCATTCGTTTCATACACCATGAATGTAGCAGTGATACTCTAGAGTGCAGTGGTTCCCAAATTTTTTTAACCCATGGACCCCTTTTTATAGTCAAAACTTGCCCACGGTCGCCTTTATAAACTCAAAACTTTCCCAAGGATCCCCAAGTGAAAAATCTACCGAAATGCATTGCATAAAAATTACAAATAAATTTTTTGTTGTTGTTGAAGAAATATTTATTGAAATTATAACATTTGTTTGAAATTAAATAAAAAAAATTATTGACTAGGATGAACTTGATGAGATGTTATGAATGTATTTACGTCCGTCTCAATGGTTATTAGCAACTGCAAATCCCCACGAGCACTAGTTTTTAGTCGGTTTCTTTTCTTGAGTGATAATGCTTCTTACGGCACTGAAATGACGTTCTACTAAATTGGAGGACGGGAAAGTATTCAGCGACTTGTGTACAATAATCCATATTGCAGGATATAAAATTGGGATCTGTTTTCGTAACCAGAATTCATGTTATCCTTTTTCAAGCACTGTGGACAACAATACAATAATAATTTCACAACAAAATACTCCTTTGTTGATATTTCAATAAGATGCTCCCGTATTAGTATGGATTCATCTGTATTTTAGATAGGAGTTAGTCTACGAGCAAAACGGCTCAGCCCCAGTCGGGAATATTCAAGTGAATTATTGCTATCCATTTAAATTTGCATAAAAATAAAAATGTTATTTTATATTAAAACTTGCATGGATACCCTGATATAGTTCAGGGACCCATAATTCAATTTTAATTTTCCACGAAGCCCCTGGATAATATAGTGGATCCCTGGGGGTTCGTAGGGACCACATTGTGAACCACTGGTCTAGTGGCTTAGATCAGGGACTCGTAGCTGGCGTATTGCGAGCCAAGTACTACTTAAAACCTGCCTTGACTTTTGCACTCTTGAAAGATGTTTCAATGTGCTTCCTACCAATAGCCTTGCTGCATACGCATATGTACTTCTGCATATCTTAGAGGGACAGAAATTACAAATTCTGTGCCTGCTGGGGCGAGTAGTCTATTCGTCGAATGTTTTAAATACAAGTTGTCCATGATTGGCAAATGAGGGGTCCATTATTCACTACCAGTTGGTACCTGAATAATAAATTTAGGCAATATGTTCCAGAATGCTCTGACATATCCCCAAAAACACAGTGGCGTAACGAAGAATTCTAGTCCCCCGCCCCCCTGCAAAATCAGGTTTTAGGCCCCAAACCCAAATACGTGCATGATATCAGTCAGCCTTTGGGCCTCCTAGAACACTTGAAACCCTCCGCAACGCAGGGGTTGCGAGAGTGTACGTTACGCCACTGCCAAAACACTTTTCTTGCAATGTCGATAGTCATTGAGTCAGAGAGTTAAAAAGTATCTTACATTGAACAATGCCACCCTAATTTGCATGTTAGCCTACAGTAAACTATTATGCTACTTTTTTTGTAGCTGTTTCCTTACTCATAGCATAAGGTATACCAAATTTTCATGCATTAAACCAAAGTCTTGTCGAAACATCTTCCCCTTCCTACGTCTGTAACCTTATTTTGAGATACCCGTGTGCTTTCACCCTGATATGCATCCGAGTCTGAGGGCACTGCGATGAGGGATTACATGACTCTTAAGATACACATCAAACAGTTTTAGGGACCGTGACGAATAGAATGATTTGGAAACTGTCAACATTTAAATTCAATGCTTGAATGTGATTTAGTTAAGCCAGGTTGAATAATTATTTCACCCTTGTATTATATTAGCTTTGATATTTCTTGTCTATCATGGTTTGAATGGGCGTCAGTATACTTTCTTTCGTTTGAAAAGTATGGAATAGACTTGATATACTGGAAAAAAATTCGACTTCTAATTACTTGGTTGACTTTGTAATGATATTCAACATAAATTCTGATGTGCCAAATTTTACAGCTAAATTTTTTATGCAAAAAGCACTTGGCTGATTAATTAATGCTATTTGAAAGCAAGATTCCTTTATATATTTATCCAGAAGAGGACAAATCATTAAAAAAGTATCAATAAATAAATCTCATAATCATGTTGTTTACTTAGCATTATAATGGTGTAGAAGTACTGGAATTATTTTGAGAGAGCTGAATGAAATTGAGATAAGAGGATATATCGTGTTCCTGTGTGTAATAATACGGTTGCTATAACAACGTGATCACTTACCCCCAACATCATCAAAGTCCATATATTTCTCCGATGGATGCTTCTTTCTCCCCTTATCATAACAAATAAAAGAGGCCTGACTGGACTCATCCAATGGATGGCCTAAATAAATGTTCTCAACCGTACCTATATCTTTCATATCTACCAAAACATAAAATTCGACAGACTTTCTCCCGTTACTTCCATAGAAGTTATATTTATTCTTTCCCTTTCATAGGGTGAAGATACAGCATCAATTTATTTTTATTTTGGTAAAATATACTTTATTAAAAATATTTTTTATTCCAATAATATAAATCAGGGGTGGCGAACCTTTATGGATCAACGTGTCATTTTTTTCCATATAAGTGTTTAATGAGGTATAGAAGTGCCGACAAATAATTTTGACTAATAAATATTTTGGAAAAGTAATGAAACTAAATACTAAGAACACACACACACACAGAACTCTTTATTTACAATGAAAAAATTCCTTTTGTACTGTATAGTTGTAAATTTTTTAATTATACGAGTAATTCAAATTAAAGCATCATTAATGTGAGTTCTGTTGTTGCAGATTGGATGAAAAATAACTTATATTACGATTCTAAGATGATACTTTTAATAGAATGCATTCTCAATTGGAATCATCGGCCAACCGGGTTTTAAAAAATTAATTATTTTTGCTGTGGACTTTTTGACAAGAGGATTTCAAATTGCCGTTATACAGACTATGTTCTGCATACCACACACACTATTCTAGAACGTAAAACAAACACCGCTTTGTCGCCTTTACTAATAATGTCATATTAACTCTTAATACTAATAATATATTTATTTACTAATAATGTAGATTCACCAAATTTGAAATTCTCTGCTACACTTACTATCTTGCCATTTTTATTCTTTTGCTGATCTATCCATGTTAAATAACACTTAAAAATCGTAAATATAACACAAATAAACTTTAAAATACAGTTGTGTCGATGAAATGGACTGTTATGTGTAAAAAAACTTTGCATCATAAGCAATTGTAGTCCACGACTTAAATAAGACAAGACAATATCAAACACGTGTGCTCTCCGCCATACCAAGACTGATCACTCGCGTTTGTTCTCAATACTTCTTAGTGAACTTTGCTATTTTGAAATAAAATGCAATCTATTTTGATCGCTGGTGTGCCCAAAATATTGTGTCACGTGCCATTGATTCGTCGTCCCCGACATAGGTAATAGCGGATCCAAGCACATTTTTTGAGGATATTGAGGCATTTCTTACCATTTACTAAGAAGTCTTCATGTTGGTATGGTGTGGAAGTTAGGAGAATGGAGCTAGAAATCACAAGGGGTCCATCACCCAAAGCACCCGTGATGATGCAAAGTGTGAAAAACTGTCAATGAATCAATCCAAGTAATCTTCTTTGAATGAGGATGAAAATTAGTATCCTAACATTGAGTGCAAAAATTGTACTCAAAACAAGTGTACTGAAAAATGATTGTTGCTGGCAGTTGTTTTCACGACCATTTGCGATGTAAGGAACGTGACTGTCCTAAGAAAAAACTCGCATGTGGCAATCATTAGAGTGGGTTTGAAATTGTCATTCCGTTGTTTGTTGTGGTTGGAAGGAACGTGCGATTACTTGGATATTTTTTTATGACTGAGACTTTTTTGCTAATAAAAGCAATAGTGAGAAGAGAAAAGGTTGTTTGTGTGGGTTTCTGTGCAATTTATATCGAATAAGAGAGCTAAATAATCCTTCTAAAACTATGTGACAGAAATTCACATCACTATGCAGTTGTTTCGCATATAATGTATGAGGAAAATGTTTTTTTTATTTGATATATTTGTAGAGAAATTTAGAAGAGAGGGGCATTGAAGATTACTTGGACCAGAGTTAGATGGCAATTGGCTTTCAGATTGATTGATTGATGAAAAAAATTCCGATGACGAACACCGATGCACAGCTGCAATTAGAATAGTTATAATAATAATTGTTCCTTATTATCATCAGGAATAAATGATGCAAAAATACATTACTTTTTTTATTTATTTTGTATTGAACTTAGCATGTAAATTTGCATAATGATGGATATTTTATTCATACTGTTTCTTAATTATTTGTTATTATATATTATAAAACAATTGTTCCTATAATCTAGAGCAGGGGTGGTGAACCTTTATGGATCAACTTGCCATTTTTTCTAAAGAAATATTTAATGAGGTACAGACGTGCCATCAAATAATTTTGACTAGTTATTTTTGAGAAAATAATAAAACTAAATACTAACAACACAAAACTCTTCTTTATTTACTACAGAAAAATACATTTTACAGTAGTAAATGTTTTAGTTACATGTGTAATTCAAATTATTTATAAAGTAACATTTGTGTGACTTCTGCTGTAGCAGAGATTAGATGACAAATAAATTATTGGATTAGATGTTACTTTTAGATTTTACTTTTTTTTTTGTTTTTTTTTTGACTCCATGCTGAATTGGAGTCATCTGCCAAATGGTTTCTAAGCGAGTTCTTAATGTTATTCATTTCTGAAAATAATGACTCGTAGGCATAGGTCGATGAAAATATGGTTAAAATAGAATAAGCCTGCTTCTTCAAACAGTTTAAAGTATCTGGAATAGAATTTAATGTTTCTAAAATTTTTTTACAGGCATTTTTACTTATATTGCTTGTTAATCGTTCTGCTTCAATCAATTCTAACTTTTTCTTATTTCAATAAATTTTTGAATCCATATTGAACTAGATTAGATATCGGTCAGCTGCATTTCAAATTTTTCGATTTCCAACCAATCGAATTGGGGAAGTTCAGTTTATTAAATGATATCACATCAGGATACATAATAAGCGAGCGTTTCTGATAATTCTTTGAACTGAGAAAATCTCACTGAAAATTCCTTGATTGAAGAATCATTCGAGATTGATCGTTTTGATCAGTGGCGTGCCTAAAGTATTGTGCCGCGTGCCATCAATGGCACGCATGCCAAGGGTTCGCCATCCCTGATCTAGAGCATGAATTACATCATCCAGATTTATTTCCCACAAAAAAGAAAAATTCGTGCAAAGGAGGGTTAATTAACAAATGCTCTAACTCCTACTTTTTAAGAAAGATAAGTACTGTATAAAATTTAGAAACATTCATTAGGTGCTAACCAACATTCGCATGCCTTTTTTAATATTTTTTATGCTAGCAATCTATGAGAGAGAATGAAATTAATGTCACATTAATAGCCATCGTTTTGCTTTGTAATGACATACCTCGTAATTCTGAGCGATCAAGAGACGAGGACGACACTTGAGGTGGCACCTTCCTCTACTAACTACCACAGCACACCAACGGGAGGACACTCAGATTCCACAGATTAAACGTGCATCAGACCTCTCTACATTCTGGATCTTCAGAGCAACCGAGATCTGAAATCGCGACACTTCGGCTACGAGTTGACGATCCTAACCACTAGGCTACCGCGAGCACGTTCCCGACCCCAAGATGGGCACTTCAAATCATCGCTCCACCTAATGCCGTCTCCAAGGTCATGAACAATCCCATCTAAATTTGTATTTTTTACTTTTCCCTTACGTTAACAGTCACGTTATATATAAAAATCCAATCCCTGCAAAAAGGTATAATTTTGTTTGTGTCCGTGACCATTAATAACATATGAAAGAAAGTAGCTGTAATGAAATGACTCAAAATTCATTACGTTGGTATTAATGTGGAGCTCGCGGATGTCGTCCTCACCCGTATCGAATGCGGTTTAAAATTATAGCTGTGGTTGGCGGGCTAAAAAGAACTATTTTTAAATTGAAATGCTCTAAAAAAAATAACGAGTCTGCGGTAAATCATGTCCTTTTTTTCAAGAGATTATTTAAAACCGCTTGTTATCGTCGAAGTAGGCATCAGACATTTCAGTGAACTCATTCATCTCAATGAATTAAAGCAGCGTTTCTCAAACTGTGGGGCGCGCCCCCCTTGGGGGCGTGATAACTTTACAAGGGGGGCGCGAGAATATTGAAAAGTCGAAAACAAACGATTATTTTTTAAAAAATTACTAATTTAATGAACGTAAACAAACAAAAAATATATTCTGACATAATAAAAAATAGAATACATATTTACACTGATATAATACACTTATAAAAGTATCATAACTGCATAATATGTATTTCATAATTAATTTAACAATACTAAGTTAAGAATAAGTATAATAATTACCAGCATCGTTCTGTGTCACTGTAAACAAAAATTAAAACTTATCTTGATAATTTGTGTGGTTTATAATGAATCCCTTAACTGCCGATTAAAAGTTATGCGATTCGCTCCCCAATGCCACCGTTTTCCTCGTAGGCGTGCTTATATGATGTATTGGTGGGGGGGAGGAATAAAAATAAGTAAATCCTCTCTGAAATATAAGTACATCATTTCGCAAACACTGTCCTTTTATTGTATTCCAAAGCCTGCGGAATATTAGAAGTGCACAGAAAAGACCGTACTTTTGACAGACGTATATATACGTCAGGGGAAAAGAACGTTTTAGATGAGCGTGACGTTTATATGCGCGGGTGGAACTTAAGAGATTTATATCCTATCGTAAATTTATCATTAAAGTACCGTATTATTGAATTCAATAAATTGTTATTGTATGGAGGAGGGCGTGATGAAAATTATGCTTGAATATTGGATCGCAAGTATTGAAAGTTTGAGAAGCACTGAATTAAAGCTAAGATTCACAGACATACAAAACACACCACTCTAAACTAATAATATGCAATTTCTAAAATTCAACTCTCTCTTGAAGTGTGTCTTTTAATTCATGCATCGAGGATTTTTAGCTTATCTTCTTAAAAATCAGAGTTCACCCACGCATCAAAAATGAATATTAATCTGTTTGATAACGAAAGTTCGGAAACGAGCATTTTGGAAGTGTCACGGTACATAATGGAGAAAATAAAAGGAATCTTCTATTGAATGAGCTAAAGGTAAAATAAACATTAAAATGAAATAAAATCCGATTACTTAACTGTTAAGGAAAGAATGCTTCGCAAATAAATTTCGTGTCGTGAATTTGTTAAATAAACTACGTAAATGGATTTTCAATGCTCTTAATCAGGTTTTCTAAATAAGGATTAAGTGGGTGAATATTAACGTGGCACTATTCAACTACTCGAGGGCTTTTGGCGACGAACCTTGTCCTTTTGAACCATGGTCAAGTGACGAGGATTACATCTGAGCTGGCACCCCAAACCACACTTACGTGAGGGTGTTTGAGCCTCGACCTATTCAACGTACACCAGTCAACTCTGCACGGCGGGTCTTCAGCGGTACTAGGCTCGAATTAATGACACTCCTGCCACGAGTCTGTTACTTTGACCATCAGGATACCACAACCAGGATCCTATAGGCCAATGGGAGACATCTGAAAGCCATCGATTTCCTGACTCCAAGAGACCATTCCTGAAACTTCAAATGCTAAAAGATTAAATACGCCACGTTTACTTCAAGGAATGAGATTTCCAAGTTCGAAAACTAAACATTGACGTTTTTTTCATAAAAGAAAGTGCTTCTAAAAGTAATCTATATTTTCCACCTTACATTCTACTGTCCTGTTGAAGACTCTATTAGTCTTCATCTTTCGCAATCGGTAGCCGCTTTTCTTGAGTACTCTTTTCTGCTTTGACATCGATATTTCAAGAGGCACTGTCTGCAGAGGCAAATGAAATATGAACTTTTTGAATGCATGGAAGTATTCAAAGGATGCCGCAAAAATGCAGGAGGGAATGTTTCCGAAACTATTCAGAATACCTGCTACGAATAATGTATGAAGTAAAATAGAACCTTCTGTATGATATGCTTATTTCATTCGAAGTATCGTGGTTTCCAAATTCAAAAGAGTAGAATTTTTTATAAGGAGAAAGAGAGAGAGAAAAAACTATTTGTAAATTTGATGGATCACTACACTTTCAAGTTTCAAGTTAAAGTAATTTTAAAAAAAATGGTCAAATTTTGCTTTTGTTCACATATTTTAATGGCAAATAAAAAATATAGTTCATGAAAAACATATATTAAATTATCTATGGATCGAAAAATTACACTGAAATAATTTTTTTTCGAAGAAAGTCGAAAGTCTTTGAAGTCGTAAGTAAATAAAATAATCAATTTATTTAACTAATTATAGATTTTATTAAGATTTATTAACCCGCGGTCACTCGCGCCTGTTTTTGCTACCTTCGTTACTCGCGGGGTGTAGAGAACACCCCAAATTTTAACACGTGTATTTAATTATGAAAATAAAAATTAAGTCAATATGATACATATTTATAAAGTACAAGATGTTTTTTGTATTATACAAATAAAATTATTAAATTTATTGCACACAAATGAGACTAACACATTAATTTAAACTAAACATACAAAATTTTCATTTGAAAACACATAATTTTATATTTTTTCATAAACCAGTATAAAACGTATATGCCAGTAATAAATATACTTTATAATTAATGAGATAATGATTGTAGAAAGTATAGAAAAATAATATTTTAATCATTTTCCAAACTTTCAGAGCAGACTGTGTACAAATGCTCAACTTCTCGCGGGAGTTCTCAGCCCTCCGGATAAACTTTTGAAGGTCATTACATTCCAATCGTTCCTTAAAGAGGGATTGCATCACGCCTGAAGGTTCAATGACCTAAAATGTGCAGCTACAGAGAAAATCGTGGTTCTCCACATTCTTTTTAAAAATCTGGGAGGATTTTCTTGTTGCTGGGGTGTACAGAACACCCCGCGCGAGTGATCGCGGGTTAAGAGTAGATTTTTTTGTAAAACAACCAAATGTATGTTGTTTTACAGATTTCATAAAATTTTGAAATTCAATTTATGCAGCAGTCACAGTTCCTCTTTTAAAAGCATGGAGGTCCGTGAGACTATCCAAAGTAAAGTGACCGGACCATCAAAGCTTCTGTATCATAATGGTTGATTTCTCGGACACTGGAGGGCAGGGAGCAGGTCCCAGGTTCTCACCATATTAAAGTACGACAAGAATGTATGGAGAATATAAGGATTTTTTGCATTATATCAGCCCTATATACTTACCAAAGTTCATAAAAATTTGTCCAGTAGTTCTAGAGATAATCGACAAAATCAAAAAATTCTCTTAATTTTGGGAACCAGCATATATATATATATATATGACATTATTTTGAGCCAGAATCAGACTTAGTTTTAAAAAAGGTCTTTATTCTAAGACTAGTACATCTCTTCAGACGCTAAGAGCAGGGAGGAAAGAACACGCATGGTGTGTTTTAAGTGGGTTAGCGCTTAAAACACCAATGGGGTAAGTATCGCGGATTTTATGATTATACTTGAAAGTTGATGCTGACATATAGGGCTATTAAATATAATGATCTGGAATTAAACATGTTTATTGGCTAGGCCATATGTTTGGAAGAAATAAATGGGTGATTAGTTTGATACTTGAAGATGAAATGAAAAATATGAGTTAAGTGTTAGATAGAGAATTTAATTTTTAATCTAATTTAATTATTCTTCAATTTATATATATTTATATATATATATATATATTGAATAAGAATAAAATATGATAAATATATTTCTATTATTCAATTAGTATTAAATGAAGCATATTTTCCATAATAACGCTTATTATCAGCAAATTAAAGGTTTACCTCAACGGGGACCAGCTAGTAACTGCTCAGCAAATATTGCATTTTTATGAAAATGATAGTATTAGTTACGAATCTTGTTACTTTTTAGATACATAGATGACTTAATTTTATTTAGTAATATAGTAGACTTTGTTTCTAGCTTTAATTATTATCCCCAATATTTAAAATTATTAAAAACTAATAATAATAATGAGTCAGCTAACTTCTTGGACTTTCAACTAAACGTTAAGAATAATTTGCTAATTAGTAATATTTTTTGATAAAAGCGACGCATTTGATTTTAACATTAAAAAAATGCCTTTCTGGGGTAGTAACTTACACCTATCAATATTTAGAAATATTATCTTAAATTTTGTAAAAAGAAATAATGATTTAGTTTCTGATAACGTATTAAAACATCGTAATTTTATGAAATTTTGCAATAACTGTTTAGAAAACAATTATCCAAGTAAATTTATTTTTAAATATATATCTATTTCATATTAAATCTATTTTTAACTCAGTTCAATATTTTATTTAAAATTTCTGCTTTTAGTTTATGTTTTAAAATAATTTTTAAATATCAAAAGTGCATAGTTTCATTGCAAAATTACTATCTAGAATATAATTATCCATGCAAATTTATTTTTAAATATATTTCTATTTTATTTCAACTATTCTTAACATTGTTCATTAATTTATTTAAAAATATTTATGTTTAGTTTATTTTAAAATATCTTTGTTCTTTGTTTAATTGCAAAATAACTATCTAGGTGGCCTCACGGTTTTTTCGTCTTGTTTTGATATTTCAATCTTAACACTATTTTGTGCAGGACCTTAGCGTTGAGAGTTGCTATTCGATTTTTATGAGTTTTTTTAATATTACTCCTAATCCTAATTTTTCTATAGAAAATTTTCTTAATATTCCTCTCCTTGAGAGATACATTAATGCTCTCTTTTCCTAATTTCATTTTACTATTTAGTCAGGTTTATCATTCACGTGTTATAAATAGGCTTAACTTTTCAACATGGCTCTATTTTTTCTTTATTCTATTATGTCGAAAATTTTTACTGTATGGGGAAGGTGGATGCATAAAGCTTGCTTAAATCACTGGCCTAATTCAGCGACAGCTTTAGAAATCATAATAGGTCTCCAGTTTAGTCCAAAGACTTTTTTTGTATCTACATATGTTGTGTCTCATGAACT